>JACEFZ010018753.1:0-70000 GCA_014155875.1 Cepaea nemoralis | reverse complement strand
GCGGAGAACGTCTGGCCCAGGGCCGCATAACACCCGAGATATCATTTGGTTTGACCACACTCTGAAGGGACAAAGGCCTTCTAAGACACTTAAATATGTTGTTGTATGAGCGAGACTAATTAAGACATTGAATGAACGATAAAGGACATGAAAAGTAAACGAATAGAATTGAACACCTTTGCTACACTGTTCACTGTGGAACCAACTGATGCGTCTGATAATAAAAGGGTGTATTTTTAATGACTATTTGGTTTTTGAAAATATTGCCGTTCCAGGTTTTGTATTTACCTTTTATGTTGCATGAACTCCACAGAGGGTGAATACATAACTTCAAACGGCAATATTTTCAAATACCCTACAGTCATTAAAACACACCTTATACAATAGGAAATCATTCAAGTACACAGCGATGATGAGCTGAAAGTTAGATACAACTTCCCACTTTTATATAAACATTACATACGCAATGGTGAATGTACCACTATGACGAGACATTCATTGAAATAGACATTTGTGGTTGAAACATCGAACTTAAACGAGCAATTCTTTTCAAAACTTACCATTGCAAAAGGTCCACTGCCCACCAGACTGACCAATGCAAACTTGGAAAAGCTGTATGAGTACTAACACCAGTACTGGAAAAGCTGTAGTGTACTAACATCATCAATATCCGTTAACCGCAACCGCCTCACGAAAGAGGAGCAGTCCTAGCCCTTACAGGGGTGAGTTGATGAAATGTTTGACCAAATATAGCAGACTAATTCTTAAGCTAATAATTTTGTATGGACGCGAGTGATGTTATAAGCACCCAAATGGACCTTGACAGAAAACAATTGTCCACCCCTGATCTAGACAATAACATCAGCCACCCCGCTTACTTTGTCATTGCATACGTTGGCTTGAAATTACTATGCATCGATAATTTTAAAATGTGTATATATGTACGTATGTTCTCGCGCGCTTGTGTGCGCATATCTGCGCGCGTGTGCGCATGTCTGTTCACATATGTTCGTGTATGTATGTCTGCGCGCTCGTGTGTGCGCATCTGCGTGTGCATGTATGTGTGAAGCACCTATTTGTGCGCGCGTGCTTGCAAACGTGCGTGTCAGTCTGTCTGTCTGTCTTTCTGTCTGTTTGACTCTGTGTCTGTGTGTGTGTGTGCGTGCGTGCGTACACATGTGTGTGTTTGTGTGTGTGTGTGTGTCATCCAGGTTCTCTTCGTGCATAATATATGGTGAAGACCACTCATCATCCATAGGGATTTAATGATTCTGGGTACAAAGGTAACTGAATAGAGCGTTGTGATAATGAGAGGATTAAGGACAGTGTTGTCATCAGATGGTAATCAAACTCGAGGCACTGAACTTTCTGGCTGTCTCCGTTGATTGCCCAGTGAAATCACTACTATCGCACAACTGCTGCACCGTGACGAATAAGTGCCCGCCGTCTAGATCCGTCTTTGGAAGAATTCTGCTGTGTATCTATGATGATGGCGAAGGACTTGGGAGCTGTCTTCAGTGTGTCCTTATGGCGTTTTATTTTACTCGCCGTCCTTTGTGATTTTTCTATACTACATGTAGTTCGTCATTACATGCCCACTTTTATAACTGATGGTCTGGTATGCGGGATAGGGGTCCCGTCAAACAAATCTGGTGTTTCGTTTAGTAGCATGTGGATCCTTGGCAGGTCTGTTCTGTTAAGAACTACTATGTTTAGAATCATGTTTCCTTTACAGGACATCGCTGTCAACATCAGCATCTTTCAGCTGATTGTTGATTTCTTTGGCAAGATTACGCTCAGTAGTTTGCCATTGTTTTATGAGCGGCCGGCTCACATACCCCGTAAGTTACCGACGCGATTCGAACAACTGCTGATTCTCACCGTCGTCACGTTACTTACGAGAGTATACGAGATTACGGAGAAATGTTGCTAACCTCTAGGCCAGGAAGCCGGCTTAGAATCATGTACTGCAACTTAACTGTCAGCAGTTTTCCGTAGCAAGTTAAATTAGAGTAATTCAGCTTCTTGGCTTCTTTGCATGCACAGAAGAGTTTCGTTTGTATTGTTGTCTTGTACACCTTTGTCTGTAAATATATGTCATCTCTGTTCCAGATGTTGGCGTGAGGTTTGCGAAAGACGTAAATGGCTTTTGAAAGTCTAATATTGATTTCTTAATCACTAGTAACACCCTGAGACAATGTACTAACGTTATATGTAAATTTATCATGTACATTTAGTTGTTGATCATTCACTGTAATTCTAGGCTCAGCGAATATTTACCGGTATCCTGTTGATAAATATATATAGCTCTACCCAGTGACCTCACATGACATTTGTCTGGCGTCTATTTCTGCACGAGCTCGTTGGTGTTACGCTTCGGATAAGCACTGTCAGACTATGGTGTGTTATCAACGCTCATCGCTTGCTACTGGAAGAAAGAACGTGGCCACATATTCCTTTTAAACTAAGGTCTACAAATTATAATCGCCATATAACTGTCTATACCCACAGCGGGATCCTGCCACGTGACTCGTTTGTCTGACGTGGTGTTTACTCTACTATGGTCTTGGCAATATTCTGACTTCTGTAATACACATATGCATGAATTCATTGTGGATTAGAATGTATATCAGTGATTTAATCTCCAATTTATTTTCATCCCCTCCTGTTCTCTGACTTAGGTTTTTATGCAAGAATTTGTTCTGAAGTCAGTAAACACCCCATGCAGCTTTAATTTCAAAGCAGTAACCGAGGAACAATTCTGAAATTGACGTGCAGAATAGTAAAGTATAGCACACGTTTAATGGCATTCCTATAATATATGTCCCATTGTTCTCTTTAATTGTTCATAGAAGATTCCCATTACTGACAATGGAAGGGCAAATGCTACATGAATTGTTAGCATCCGACTGACTAGCATTGTTGGCATGAGTTCAATCGACAACTTTGACTGAGTCGTAGACTAACCAGTGTGAACTGCAGTCACCTCAGTTTGGTCAAATGTAGAACGGATAAAACTAGTCTCCTGGTAGATACTCCCAGTGGGGTGTGTAAGGCTGGGCCCTCACATATTTTAGCCTATCCCGCATACTAGACCATCAGTTATTAAAGTGGGAATGTTATGACAAACTACATATACTATAGGAAAAGCACAAAGGACGGTTTTAATTTAACCAGGCTGGGCGCACACACAGAGCTGTACTAAAAAAAAAAAACAATGTTCTTATTGCTAGGAACTGAACTAGTGCTATTGTGAATACATAACTCACCTGGAGCGGATTTGTCTATACAAATACAAGTCTGGCACCTTATGTCTAAAGCGTTTTAAGAGATATCAAAGGGTCCTTTACTTTTTTGTTACACTTTAGTTGTAAAACCGATACCATTGAATGTTCTAGGATATAAATGAGACGAGGAAAAGAACTGGTCAAATGGCTTCTAATACAGCGATTTGATGCAGCGAATGTACGTGTTTGAACGCTCAGACGGTAATATCTGCTATGAGTGTGTGTTTACTGTGCAGCTTCAAATTATTTAATCGATATGGCATTTAACATTCATGACTTTTCGGTCACCAGACTTTACTCTGGGTTAGAAAATAACCAGCCAACGAAGGAAAAAGTGACCAGTTATCTCAAAATACCCTACACGTGAAATCTTCGCATTTAATTCCATTCAGGAGATGTTTGTTATAATATACCCCATCCATAACCGTAATTAAACAGAAGGGTGGACATAATATTGTATCAACTCATATTTTCATCCCAGAATCTGACTGGTCAGAATTACTCCACCCTTACAAATACCGAGTAACACAAATGAGAACTCTGATACCACAGAACAGAATTCCAAGAGGAAGGAAATACTAGACAAACAATGAGCATTTGATTACGTTAGTACTTGCACCGCCAAGGGTAGTGAGGAAACGGACTACCACATTTGTGTAATTAGATTAGCCGTTCGGCCTACAGATTGCTTTTGAGTTCTAGTCGGGACACCATGTCCTTCGTGACTTGGCTACTGACTTTTCCATTTGCAAGCGGACATTGATCCTGAAATCCAGTTGTAGCTGCGGAACTTCTGTATATATATGCCGGTCTCCATGGCGTGGAGTTAAACGACTTTCTCCGTAATCCCGTTTATCCACGTAGGGTACCGCAGCGCGCAAGAAATGGAAACGGTTCTCGCCGCCTTGGTAACTTACAGGATAAGTGAGCCGGCCGCTCAAAAAGCAATGGCAAACTACTGAGCGTAATCTTGCCAAGAAATCAACGACAGTGGTAAAATGCTGGTGTTGACACCGATGTCCTGTAAAGGATATGAGAAACAAAATACCACACCCAATCTTTTATAACATACAATACGTATCCGAGACTCTACCGTATGGTTTCTTTATTATAGCTTCTCTTGTTGTAAGTTGCTTCTTTCTTTCCCTTAATGTTGATTATTTCTGCTTGACGGGATGTTCATATCGCGATGACAATCGGGTGAAACATATTTCATGTCAAATTGTACAGCATTGACATTAAAATGACCCAAAAAGTCTATCTAATTAAGGCATGAAATGTATTTTAACAATCAAATGACACCTTGAGAGTCCTCGCGAGTGTGTGTAAGATCACGCACTAATGTGATTAACCTTACAATTGCGTAGTGAGCGGTTGTTTAAACGATTTAGTCAACAACGGGGTCTAACAGTAAAACTAATGAGCAAGCAATGGGTGATAATAATCACAAACTAATATTAACACCAAGAGTAGTAGTAGTAGTAGTAGTAGTAGTAGTAGTAGTAGTAGTAGTAGTAGTAGTAGTAGTAGTAGTAGTAGTAGTAGTAGTAGTAGTAGTAGCGGCAGCAGCAGTAGCAGCATTAGTAGTAGTAGTAGTAGTAGTAGTAGTAGTAGTAGTAGTAGTAGTAGTAGTAGTAGTAGTAGTAGTAGTAGTAGTAGTAATAGAAGTAGTAGTAGTAGCAGCAGCAGCAGCAGCAGCAGCAGCAGCATTAGTAGTAGTAGTAGTAGTAGTAGTAGTAGTAGTAGTAGTAGTAGTAGTAGTAGTAGTAGTAGTAGTAGTAGTAGTAGTAGTAGTAGTAGTAGTAGTAGTAGTAGTAGAGGTAAAGAACATATGATGCATTGTCCAATATGGAATTATTATTTCATGATGTCAACGACCAATGGAAATATTAAAGAAAGCAGTCAACAAAGTTGCAAAAACAACTATACCCAAAAATGAAGATGATGTTACGTAATAAATAGATGACGGAAGACATCTTAAAACTTAATGAAATAAGAAGAAATAACAAAAATAACCATGAAAAAATATGAAGCGATTCACAAGAAGAGTATGAAACTGCGAAAAGAAGCAAACGATGGCTTGAGGAAAGTTGCAGAGAAATTTAAAACCAACACAACACTCGGAAAATATAATTAATGAAAAAAAATTAAAAAAAGAATTAATGACATCAGTAATAAAATAACACACATATCAAACAAAGATGGAAAAATCATTGTAGAAAAAGAACTGATTTTACATGCGTGGTCAAATTATGTGAAAGACCTTTATGATGATACAAAAGAAGAACAGTTTGATTTTCGGAATAATAATAAAGGACTATAAATTTTGAAGATGGAAGTTCGGAATGCTCTTAACCATATGGAAATTGGCAAGACCCCGGGTCCAGACAACATCACAACAGTAATGATCAATGCCTTAAAAGAATATGGAATAGATAAGGTCATCAGTGTGCTAAACACAATATGTCATACTGGAGATATAACTCCTGAATTATGTAATTATATATTTATTGCAATACCGAAGAAATCTTGAGCCTTGAAATGTGACCAAAATCGAATACTTAGCATAATGTTCTACATCACGAAGATTTCGCTAAGAATTATCATGCAAAGAGTTAGAAAGTTGATCTTTTTTTTTTCGATCTGAAGGTGGTTTTGAGTTGAATAATAGTGGATAATGAGTGGTGAAGATGAACGTGTATGTATGGCTGGAAGTACTCGCAGGGTTTTCCTTTTGTCTATTGCAGGATTCACCCTTTTTCGACACCTCGATTATTAACCCTCAATTTAAACGATTAACAAGTGTACTATTAATGTGAACTGAAAGCAGAATGTGTCAGAATCCTGATAAAATTACTAGGAAGTGACTGTTTTGAAGACTGTCGTGTGGAAGTTAACTGTGGACCCTGGTCTGTGTATCCACGTATCGTCAGTTCAAGGGAGTGGAGACTTACGTAGTGACTTTGTTTTCCAGTTACTGTAGAGTTCTAACACAGTGGTTTTCAACCTTTTTTGGCCCACGCACCCCTCCACCATATGTTTAGAATGTCACCCCCCCTCCCCTTTTTTTAAATTTCCTCCCTATAAATATCACCCCCCCCCCCCCCCTTAAACAGTGTACGTAAAAATTGAAGCTAAATTTAATCACACATACTAGAACAAGTCTAAACGTGTACAAAAAACGTGATTCGCGGGTCTACTTATGTTATAAAACGAATTTCAGAAGGGCGAGAAGTACAGAACATTAAAGTACGGAGGAAAATACAAAATCAAGTAATCGGTTCTTGTATTAACGCGATCTTGAAATAATCTTAACCAATTCCCCCCCCCCCCCCGCCCCCTCCTCCCCATCTCCTTGGGGGAGGTGGGAATTCCCCACCTGTTGAGAATCACTGTTCTAACACCTACAAACATCCACTTACAACATTCAACTTGATCCACCTCCTAATGATGACATCCACATACAGACACCATCAGTTCTAGATCAGATGTGGTTCTTTTCACGCACCGTTTCCATTGTGAGCCTCACATTATTCTCACACTGGTCTAGTTAGTCTTGATAAACATTGTATTGTTATTATTTCGACATACTTTATTTGTCAATTTACTGAGGACGTGGGGATTTGTGTCGCTATTGGTTTATCATAAGTCTGACTCACATCTTGATAATGGTGGTAGCGGTTATTGTTATAGTGGTAATGGTGGAATGTGTGTTATTGTATTGATATTGGTTGCTGCTGGTGAGTGATAGTGGTGATGGTGGTCGTCGTTATTCTGCTAGCTGTGATAACATTGACGTTTGTTGTGGTGTATTAGTTTATAATATGGCTCTTATTATTTCTGTTATTGTGGTTTTTGTTATGGTGATTGTTATTGTTGTTGTTGTTGTGTACTGGATGTTGATAATTGTTAATGGGTATTGTTGTGATAGTGGTTACTTGTGTTATTTTGTTAGCTGTAGTGATAGTGTCTACTGGTTGTTATTGTTGTGAAAATAATTGTGTTTGTTATTGTCGCTGTGATGTTGATGGTGGTCGCACAGCTTGTTTTTGCTGATGTAGGGACAGTAGTATTTGTATCTTTTCTTGTTGTGGTCGTGGTGATGATCGTTGTTGTTGGTGGTGGTGGTGGTGGTGGTGGTGGTGGTGGTGATGATGATGATGATGATGGTTATGATGATGATGATGATGATGATGATGATGATGATGATGATGATGGTGGTGGTGGTGGTGGTGGTGGTGGTGATGATGATGATGGTGATGATGATGATGATGGTGATGATGATGATGATGATGATGATGATGATGATGATGATGATGATGGTGGTGGTGGTGGTGGTGGTGATGATGATGATGATGATGGTGGTGGTGGTTATGATGATGATGATGATGATGATGATGATGATGATGATGATGATGATGATGATGATGATGATGATGATGATGATGATGATAAGATGGCGGTGATGATGATGCTGATGATGATGGTTGTGGTGGTGACGACGACGACAAGGAAACATTGTTGGTGAATTAGAGAAAAAAAAATACTAATATAAACGTAACAAAAAGAAACCATATTGTAATCACAACACTGCAATGAATCTGATTGTATGTTTATGACAGATAAATAAAATAACGCAAACTAAGAGCAATAAAGTAGAAACACATAGAAACACATGAAGCATTATGTCTATCATTTCCTGTCAGGACGCAACGAAGCTGAACACACACGCTGTATGCTCTGATATAGAGTACCTTATAGGTACTCATACTATTTGTGTAGCAATAGGCGATGACAAGGAAAGCAATTGCCTGTAATGGATCAATTTTGATGATAGAATGCGAATTGGAAACAAGACTCGTGTAAAGTGAGACCACTGTCAGTGTAAATTAGTTAGAAGTAAAGACTGTTATTTTGTATAAGCCAATTTAATGTGAGTGGTTTTCTTCATGTTTAAAAGCAGCTATTTTCTCCCTTTTGTGCATCGAAAAGTCATGTAGAGTAATCTCGCTTTGTTAGTAGCATTTGTAGTAGCAGCCCAAAGCAAGGAAACAACAAATTATTGTGAAAGCTACTAAGACGTGTTCTTCGTCTGAAAATAAAACCAAATGTAGTGATAGCATTAATGAACGTGCGGATAATGAGGAAAATAATATTGACAACGTTGATGTCAATTATCGTTGGGGTGATGGGAGGAGGAAGAAGAGTAGGAGGATAAAGAGAATAACTATGCAGTATCCCCCACCAAGGTGGGGAGAGCAAGCAAATACAAGACAACACAACAATAAATCACAGGGAAGAGATTACAGTGACTATATTAGGTTTTTTTTTTTTTAAATTTCTCTTCCTCGTTCTCACTAACAACCATCAACTTTGAAACTGGAAGTTCAGAATGATCTTAACCATATGAAAACTGGCAAGACGCCGGGGTCAAATAATATTAGAACATAAATTATAAATGCCTTAGGAGAATATTGAATAGACTAGGTCACTAGACTGCTCAACATTGCCACATAACGGAACACGCGCCACCAAGTATAAAGAAGAGACCTTACTGGATTTTCCCAGACAGTCACAAAACTGGACGACAAATATGAGAAACCAAGGAAAGGAAAACAACGTCATTGGACGGCAACGGGGGACGCTGTGAATTGTGGATTCGAAAGGATGTGTTTCTAAAAGGCTCCGTGTGAAGGTGACACCTGGAGGCGGTAATTTCGTGATGAAGCAGCTGGGAGTCCGGAGAGGAATGTATTAAAGACAACACAACAGTGGAAAGACCGGGTGCGGATACCTAGACTTTTATTTAATCAGTTGAACTGAGGATTTGGATAATTAGGCCTCAAGGGCAGCGAGCTGGACTTAGAGCTCGTAGGTAGATGTTATTTAAGTGAGCGCCGATCCTGCGTATAGGGATCAGCTCACGTTTCTACAAGAGTATATACTTTGTCCTGCGGCGGAATAAACGTACGTCTTTCGCTTGCTCGATTTGAGTCTGCCATATGTTCATGATCCTGTTGGTAAGATAGAACATGTTTTGTTGTTCTGATCTGTTCTTGACGAGTTCAATTTGAGTTGCTTTAAGTGTACGGTCCCGTGGGATTTAGAGGACAGGCACTTCGAGACAAACACAATACATCATATGGGAGATACCCTGTATACCTCCTGATTTATGCAAATTCTATATTCATTGCAAACCCAAAGAATTCAGAAGTAGTGTAATGTGACCAACATCGAAAATTAGCATAATGTGTCGCATCACGAAGATTTTGCTAAAGATTATCATACAAAGGGTTAGGAAGAAAATACCACCCGAAATAGGGGGAGTACAATGTGGGTTCGTTGAAAGCAAAGGTACAGTAACTGCTGTGTATATGCTGAGAACATTAATTGATCGCACAATAGAAGTGAACAAATATCTACATCTTTGCTTCATTGACTACACAAAAGCTTTCGAGAAGGTAAGACATGACAACATAATGAAGATGCTTGCACATCTACAAATCGATGGGAAAGACCTTAGACTTATAAGAAAATATATTGGAAACAACAATCTGAAAAACATCATATGGTAGTCGAAATGTGGTATCTGTGGAAAATGCAAAAATATCATGGGCACAAAGAAACACCAATGAGCAAGTCCTATAACGAGCAAATCATAACTGTAAAATGATTAGAGAAATTAGACGTAAACAGTCAAAATTGTGTGATACGCTATGACAAGAAATAAACTAGGTAACTCAGTGAGAATTTACAAGATTGAGGGGGAAAGGACAAAGGAAAGGCAAAGAAGTACATATCTTGATGGCTTACCACGTGGCATGGTCGAGACAAGAGCTGATCCACTATCCATCTCGCGTGAGATGACAAAACATGACCGCCCACGCTTGTCGGCATGGCACATGATGATTAAGACTATATATGTGTAAATCACAGTGTTTAAAGAGCATTATAAATAATACTATTAATAGTATAATAATAAATTTTAACTGATCATTGTAAATTGAACACTGTAGATAGTTAAATAACGTTATCGAATAACAAAAATGACTTCAACAGAAAGTGCGTTCTTTTTAACACAAACGGAACAAATATATTGCTTTACAAATTCCGTTATCTGTTATAACCAGTGCCATATACCAGATGTATACTAATCTTATACTAGGAATAGCTAACAATGTATCTTAACAATCACCCCATATATAGAAAGCACGCAATAGCATGTATGCTTGTGTTTCTAAAGTATCAACAATCACAGTTGCAAACTGAATTCCCCTAACGGTAAAATTTTAGTCTCAGGGAAGAATAATTTCATCTATCTCGCGTAGATAGTTGTACCAGAATGTGGGTTAGGAGGTGGACTGTTTAAATTTCTTTTTTCCTTTTCATTAGAGCGTGATGGTGTTGCGCGCTTGTATGTTATGTTCAATATGACAGAGCAGCGTATGTTCAAAGATCCGGCGGTTAAGAACAGTAGAAAGAAGAGGGAATGAAGAAAAAGAGAATTAAAGCGTGCGCTGGAGCAAGAAACAAAAGCAGCTCAAATATGACCTTTTGAGCCTCAGCAATGTTCGCATTCTATATTGGAATTGTGCGAGCGTCAGACAGCTTGGTTCCATTCTCGAAAGTCCTGTATACAGGGCGAACATCGTAGTCTCAATGAGACGGGACTGGATGATGACATGCTAAGTATGGAGGGTTTCAACTGTTTTACAGTAATCGATATCTGTGGCTTGCCATTCCTGTACGTGACATTATTATAGCGACAGATGTGTGTATGTTCCCATAGAACAGCCATGTGCTAAAATTTCAGACCCATACATTACAATAAGCTCACCCGTTTATTTTGGTCCAAGATTGTGCCAGCAATGCGAAAGTAGACTCCTAAAGGTGTCCAAGTGAAAATATATACCACGAGATTAATGTTGTGTTCTGTAGCCATTTCAACATCAAAGGCAGATAATGTCGAAAAATGTCTTCAAAAATACAACGAAAGGCTTTCGAGGATACATTTGAAACCATGGACATTGTTTGTATCAACAGTGGCTGTGTCAACAGAATAGCAAAACTATGAGGAGACGAGGACAATGCTACTGACCGAGCACTGGCTTCCCCCTACTCACTAGATTACGGAGATGAATGTCCTAGGGCGAGATTGTAATGGCCACAACCTCAGCAGAATACTGATGGAGAAAGGAAGATCCAGGAAACGCAAGCAAAAAGTGCAGTCGTTCAGGTATGACAGCACAGGTCACGATCTGATCAGTGAGAAGGATAAGGCGCGATACGTGTAGAAATCAACACAGCAGGAGGAAATGTTCAGAACAACTCCCATGGCGAAACGACGGGGTAGAAAGCGACCAGTTAAAAGAGAGAAGTGCTGTGCAAATAGGCAATATGCTAAGAAGGGCAGAGTCGTCCAACCTGATGTCATCCTTCTTTTAGACATGGACCACACACACACAGACACAAACGATGGCTGTTTCAAAATGATAGCGCATATGAAAAACATGTCTACGTGGACAGAGGTATGTGGAAAGATGAGCAAAGACGAATCACTGAAACTGGTCTGGCGACTCTACAGGAATATACATATTATATATATATATATATATATATAAAATGCCGGCTTCGTGGCTTAGAGGTTATGACTTTTCTCCGTAATCTCGTATACTCTCGTCGGTAACGTGATGACGGTGAGAATCAGCAGTGGTTCGAATCGCATCGGGAACTTACGGGGTATGTGAGCCGGCCGCTCAGAATGCAATGGCAAACTACTGAGCGTAATCTTGCCAAGAGATCAACATACAGCTGAAAGATGCTGGTGTTAACAGCGATGTCCTGTAAAGGATATGCAAAAAAAAAAATATTAAATAATAAATATATTACTGACGTCGAGAGTGCAAAAGGTACATTGCAGAAAATGGACGAAAATCAAGGTAACGCTTTTTTCTTTTTTTTTCTTCCAGTGTATGGTCTTACCATACCATAGTCTGGTAAGAATGAGGCAGCGAGGTGTGACGAGGGGATCTGGCCGACGATCGACGCTCAGAGGAAAGGCGAGATGGACATATAATCAGATTGATTATTGGAGCTATTAGTGTTGGAACTCTTATCTGGCTGCTGAGGATGGGGACGGAGCGCTTATGGGAATGTCCCGAATGCTGTGATGTCGGTTCCTAAATCAATTAATCAAGCAATCAATCAATCAATCAATCGTCCAGTGTCACTACGTTATTAAAGGACATCAGGACTATTCCGATTTTGATTAGGACTGCTCTCTCGCTATGAGTTGTCACTAACTGTTCAAGGATCAGTTTTGTCTAATGGACTGCTCTCTCGCTATGAGTTGTCACTAACTGTTCAAGGATCAGTTTTGTCTAACTGCTTTTATTAAATAAAACTATATTAATGTAATGCAGTTTAATATTGGGCACAGTGGTTGCTTTGTGGCTACACACTCACTTGCTGGCCTGATGGTCGTCATGGGTTCAAATCCACATCGGGAAACATGTTTTAATTGACCTGGGCTTCTAGATTGACCGGCTACTTAGCGAAGGTGTTACGGACGCGATTCGTAATCCCGGATACCCGGGTTCGAAACACAGCGGTGCTGGTCTTACCAAAACGGTATAGTTGCCGGTCGTTTAGAAAGCAATGGCAATTTACTGAACGTAAAATTTGCCCTGGAATCATGAACAGCCAAAATGCTGGGGTTGAATGCTACGTCCTGTCAAAGACATGCAACTAAATTGTTGTTGTTTTTTTTTTCTAGATTGACTAAGCCTAAAATGGATACTAGGAAATGTCTTGGGAAGTAGAGGCGGTGTGTCTGATACTGACAATAGCACCTATCGAGTCCCGATTGGTTTATCAAAATACGGGTCTAGCGCGATGTGACCTATACGTATTAAGGCGTGTAATAATATCATTTACTGTTCACTTACTGACTGATTGATTTCCTTAATTCCTTCTTTACTTAATACCTACCTACTGACTGACTGGATGACTGACATTCTTACTTACTTAATTTCATACTTACGTACTTACTTACTCACCTACTTACTTATTTATTTACTTACGTAATGTATCACTAAATGTGAGTAAAAGTTAACAGACACAAGAACTGGTCTGAAAATATCGACAAACAAATATTCAATTACTGTACGGAAAATACAACTAATTATCTTTCTCGCTCATCGGCCGTTGCCACTTCAAAATAACAACTCTCTAGGTAAGAAGTTTGGACGTCCAACTGACATCAGCATTTGTCTGTTTCTGATTTTGTAGGTAATTTGAAGTTCTGTAATTTGCTAACTTTACTTTTCTAAACAGTCGACGAATATACCATTGTGAATATCAACGCAACACGATCTGCATAGTGCTAAACATGGCGTGATAAAATAACGGTTGTACAGCTCTGAAGATCTAGAATCATAAAGTCAAAAACCATTGCCTGGGACAGAAAGAGTTAGCCTGTATTTTATATTTCGGACAGTACTTTATAAATACACTGTGACCTTGGTTACTCAGACGCTTTCCTCACCATGTACTTCTGACATGTAGTTCTTTTCCTCACGAGTTAGTTCAAGGGTCGAGCAAATGAGGCGATGATGTTCGTGTCAGAACACGACACAGACTAACAGCCACTGACATTTACTGAAATAACCCCGTTTCTCTATGCCCATTCAAGAATGACAGAACAGACATCTGCACAAATTATGCAAGACTGGCATTTTCTTAGTCAGTTGTGGGCTGACCAATTGGTTCACAGAGATGCAGATTCAAACAAAGTTATTTGGGACTCTTTGCGAACTTTTAATTAACTTTCAGCATGCATGTTAAAAATGACGGTTCTTGAGCTGACGCTAATAAGGCCATGATAATAAATGATAAAATGAGCCATGAGAGTAAATGGGGATATTGATTTTGATTGGGCAAAAGAAAAAGGAGGGACGCTATTGAGTGTTATCCTTTGGATTTCGTGTGATTTCCTATGGATTCCCTGTGAATAGTGTTTTCCTGTGGATTATGTGATGTTATTTTGTGTTCCTTTTATTGGAAGTTTTCAAAAGAAGCCACGGAAGGCAGGTGGTGGACGAAATTTTGAGGGCAGCCGACAGATATTGTGGGTCATGGCCTCGAGCTTCACGACGGCAGGCATAGAGGAAAGCAACGGCAAACTACCTCTTTAAAAGTGCCTAGTATATCATGATTCGCTTAAAGACTGATCATCGCAAGCATGACCGCCCACACTTTCCGGCATGGCACATGATTGATTGATTGATTGAAAAGAAATATATTGTGAGTCTAATAAAGACAAATAATTACTTAACGGATTGATTGGTTGATTGATTGATTGATTGATTGATTGATTGATTGAGTAGTCACAACGTCATAGCACTCGGGTCAAACCAGTATGTGGTCTCTCTCTCTCTATCTCTCTCTCTTTCTCTCTCTCTCTGTAGCCGTTTCTTTCTTTGTCTATCTTTCTTCCCCCCCCCCTCTCTCTGTTTTTCTATCTGTCTCCGTCTCTGTCTTTCGGTGTGTGTGTCTTTCTCTTTCTCTCTCTGTCTCTCTCTTTCTCCCCTCCTCCTCCTCTCTCTCTCTCTCTCTCTCTCTCTCTCTCTCTCTCTCTCTCTCTCTCTCTCTCTCTCTCTCTCTCTCTCTCTCTCTCTCATCAGATAGAGATCAACGATCGTCCTGTTTCCATAGCGCATAGATTATGAATTCATCTATGCTATCCCGTCTCTGGTCACGCCTAGCATGTCTACAGTCCAAGAATATTGTCAGATATCTCTACACCTAAAGTAATAGAGAACAAGCTGAGCCAACAAATGCCTATAATAAACATTGCTGAATTCATACTTTTAAATAAAGACAATAATGTTACCGCACACAATCCTACATAAACATTAAACTGAAACAAATTGAATGTTTGTCCCTAGGAAAAAGTGTTCTATTACTGATTCCACTTACCGATTTCTAGGGAAAATACCAAGTAAAAAGCCAAACCCAGTTTCTCCGAAGAAACCTATGATCAGCTCAACAGTCTGGACTTTCAGCTTCTGAAAATTATGAGACAAAAGCATGGATTAGCCTGTCCAGATCACGTTCTTCAGTAATACTCTGTGACTGATTACATGCCATCTCGTGGCCGACACAATTTTCTCTCCAATAAGTGCAGACTTCAGACGAAATGCAAAATAAAAAAGCCTATTTACTGTGTTATTTCCCTACAACTTAAAAGGAATGCACGATTAGTATACTCACTTTCCACTAAATCTATTTTTAGTTAGTTATACGTTCCACGGTTTTCCCGAGAAATGGAAGGTTTAATGCTATTTATTGCTGGCTATTTCACTTCCCACAATGGCTGCAGCACTAACTTCTCATTATTCTGACCGTCATCGTTGCCCTGAAGTATTCCCGAGAACACGAGGTAGTCATGGCAATTGATTCCAGCTGAAGTGTGATAGAGTCATTTACCCCTTATTTGATCTCACGTTAATAGAGACGACACGCATTTTAACCAAAATAAAGCGACATCCACTAGAGATGTCATGTATTACAGCAAAAATATAGCGACAGCCACTAGAGGTGCCATGTATTATAGCAAATATATAGTGACACTCACTAGGGTGCAATGTATTTTTACCAAAATATAGCGAAAGCTAACAAAAGTGTCATGATTTATTGCCTGGCATATTTCGCTTCATCTCGTCAGGTACATACTGCATAATTCACACAACGTAGAGTAAAATAACTAGATAAATCCTTCAAGCTGAAATATTCACATGTTCGCAGAGTAATATCAATTGTCTACCATGGTAATTTTAAACTGACTAACATGTCTTTCTGTTTGCACAAAACTGGCTTGGGTAGATTAATCATTATTGCTTCTGCAAACTTTAACAAGCGAGTATTTTGTGTGGTAAACAACACGCGAAAGGCCCTGTCTCTACCCATCACATCGTCGCTTTCAAGCATATGCCTAGCAACTGATGAAGCGGAAAGCTTCCGGTGTGTCGGCCTCACTAGGCTCCCATCGTCTGTGTGTAGTATCTTGTCGGTCCATTGAGGTATGTGATCAGACACTTTTTTGCTCCACTACCGCTCTTTTCTGCCGATGTAGGTAGACTGGCATCTACATGTGAATTGGTAAATACAGTTGTTTCTAGCGTACAGAGGAACAGGCTCAGTTTCTGCTGGGATAGGAATCGGTGTGATTCTGTACCTAATGACTGGAGTTGCAGCACAGAATTTTCAGCCTAATGCTGTAATGATCCGGTCTTGTAGACGCTGCATTACGTCATCCCCTCGACAGGTTAGCTGGATGAATACCTTGAGTTTAGGGACTGCAGTTTCGTCGTAGTTAACGAGACCGGCTCATTACAGCAGTAAGCCGAACATTCTGTGCTGCAACTCCAGTCATTAGGTACAGAATCACACCGATTCCTATCCCAGCAGTAAAAGAGCCCGTTCCTCTGTACGCCAAAAACAATTGTATTTACCAGTTCACGTGTAGGTGCGAGTCTATCTATATCGGCAGAACAGAGCGGCAGTTGAAAAAAAGAGTGTCTGAACACATACCTCAATGGATCGACAATACAGACAGACAGACAGACAGACAGACAGACAGACAGACAGACAGACAGACAGACAGACAGACAGACAGACGGACGGACGGACGAGCGGGCGGGCGGTCGGACAGACAGACAGACAGACAGAGCCATCTAGCCAAACAGACACACAGACACAGATAGATGCAGCCAGACAGACAGACGTACGTAAACACGTACACAGATAGACATACTTGTAACGGGTTCATAAACAAAACGACCGTCGTGGGAATGTATGATCTCTGTAGCAGCGACTGGTCAAGGAAGGGTTGGGCCAAGCCCTACACTCCAGTATGCCAGGGTATACCAGAAGAACATGAAAACAGGATCTTATAATGGTGTCTTTGATTATTCCATAAACTGTAAACTTATTTTATATGTTCTTCTTCTTACAGTTCATGACGTGTGGCGATGGTGATCATATCTACCACAGCCTTCTGTCTCGTGTACGGCTATCATTTCTCATACTGATGTTTCTCAATGCCATGTTGTCCAACCGTCAAGCATCTCCTCTCTTGGTCTCCTTCTGCCTCTCCTCGCCTCTAACTTTCCCGTTGTTGCGACGTACTCCAATTTTCCCTTTCTCATAACATGGCCAAAGATAGTGTACGGCCATTTTCTGATGCGAGTAATCAATTCTCTATGTGAGTTAATGGCTTCAAGATATCTTCATTACTATCCGGCCAAGGTGTTCCCGCCTTTCTTCTGTAAAACCACATCTTCACAGCGTCCACACAATACCTCACATATCTGCTAATTGTCAATGATTCTCTTCCGTACACCAATATTCATTTATTATGCTAGGAAGTCAATCAATCAATCAGGTGCCGTCTCCACAATGAAGGTTGGCTGCAATGGATCTCCAACACTGTCTGTCTCTTGCCTTGACTGTACATTCTGTCAGGCTGATGTTCGTCCATCTCTTGATGTTATCCTCCCACTTGTATCGTTGTCTACCTCTTGCTCGCTTGCCCTCAACCTTGCCTTCCAGTATGGTTTTTATAAGAGTATCATGTCTTTTAACGTGACCAAAATATTTCACTTGTCTCCTCTTTATTTCTTTCATCAACTCTCTCTTCATTCCCAGTTTTTCTAGGACCTCTGCATTTGATTGTTTTTGTTTCCATGAAATACGACCTATTCGTCTGTATATCCACATCTCCAGGGCTTCTATGCGACTTTCTAGTTGCTTGTTCAATGTCCAGGCTTCCGAGCCATACAGTAGCGTTGAATATACGTAGCATTTGACAATTCTCATTTTTAATGCGTTATTAATCTCTCTAGATGTTAATACTGATTTCATGCCGTTGAAAGCATTTTTGGCCATTCCTATTCTCTTTTTGATTTCCATTTCACTTCTGCCATCATCTGTTATTATATGTCCAAGATAAGAGAAACTTGTTACTTGTTCTAGTATCTGCCCGTTTACTGTGATGTTCATTGATGACCTTTCCTTTTCACTGCTAATTATCATAGTTTTTGTTTTTTGGATGTTAATATCTAAGCCACATTCTGCACTGTGCCTGTTTACTTCTTCCACTAGGTCTTGCAACTCTTGCTCACTTTCTGCTAGTAACACGGTATCGTCAGCATATCTAAGATTGTTTATGTTTCTTCCATTGATGCTGAGTCCAGGCATTTCAGCTTGTTTAAAAATTCTTTCTGTGTATAGGTTGAAGAGGCTTGGGGACAGTACACATCCCTGCCGTACTCCTCTTTTTATCTCTATAGGCGACGAATAGTTATTACCGCATCTAATAGACGCCACTTGTTCCCAGTACAAGTTACTAATAAGTCGGATGTCCTTTCCGTCTACTCCTATATCTTGAAGGCACGTAATTAGTCGTTCATGTTGTATTCTATCAAAAGCTTTCTTGTAGTCTATAAAACAAACATATATACTTTTTTGAACTTCTATATATTTTTCATTTAACATCCTCAAACAGATAATTGCTTCTCTGGTGCCGCTGTTTTTGCGGAACCCAAATTGTTCTTCAGCTACTTCCTCGTCTATTTCATGTTTAATTCTTTCTTGTATAACCTTGAGTAGTATCATAGTTATGCGGCTCATTAGGCTAATAATCACACCCAACAGCTCTTGGCTTCTTCTGTAGTGTGATGAAAATGGATGTTTTAAAGTCCTTGGGGATGTACCCAGTATTATAAATATCATTACATAATTCTGTGATAGTTTCAATGCCAAAGCTGGATAAGGATTTTATCATCTATGTTGTTATCTTGTCAGGACCTGCAGCCTTTCCTTCTTTCATCTTTTAATAGCCTTTTCTACTTCAGCCGTTAGTATTTTTGGCTTATCTTGAGTATTATACAATGTTGGTGTATTGACCCTGGCTAGGAAGTATACAAGTTAAATAAACAGCAGTGATAGCTTGCGTACAATAGATTACTTTTTAAACTTCTAGAACTCGTGTTACCATAGAAACATATGCAAATTTGCGACTTCCGGGCGCTAGGATGCCCCATGAATTATATGCGGTTTGATAGAATTACCACTCAAAGCGACAATAAAACAGCGCAGTCCAAGTTACAAATTGCCTGCTTGTATTTGAGAGTCACGCCATAGTAGAATTTATATTTAGGCAGTCACACCATGCACGTTTAGACTCACAGTTATGGCACCCCGCATGGGTTAGAGTTGTTATTGTCAAGAAGATCACAAAACGTTGGTTTAATAATTAACAAATGTAAACAATACGGGTGGCTGGGTAGGGGTATTCCCTATTAAAGGAGAGGTAAGGTGCCTCCTTCCCTCCACTAGTCTACGGGGCACCCTTGGGCAAGGTGGAGTACCCGTTTAGCCCCCCCCCCCCCCCCCCCGATCAGGGTCACGTGAAGCCATGGGTGTAGATGATGGATGAAGTTGAAGAGCAGCCAACAGATAGTTGTAGGTTATCGTCTCCAGCTTCACGGCGGTAGGCAGAGGATCTCTTTTTTGGGAGATAATGGCTACGGTAATCGACTGGTATCGTCACTGCTAAAAAGGAAAGCAATGGCAAACTACCTTCTTTACAAATGCCAAGAATATCATGTAGTGCATACTTATCGATAATCAGAGAAACGGCGTAAATGGGCGCTCCACAGGAGCAGCCTCGCCCGGTAGGGGTAGTCATGTGCACCAGGTGACTCCAGACCGCCAGCAGATGACTGAGTGCAAAAGAGTATCAACATTGAAAGTAGGAACTTGAAATGTAAGAACTAAGAGTGGGGATGGAAAATTTGCTAACATTAAGAATGAAATGAGAAGATGAAATATTAACCTGTTAGGTATATGGAAGACCAGTTGGACAGAAATGGGCATTATAACATCTGAGATATATAGAATAATCTATTCTGGTGGCGAGAAACAACAGCGAGGATTAGCAATTATGATGGATTCAGAGAGATCAAAATCGATCAAAGGATATTGGACTGTATCAGATAGAGTGTTACTGGTGAAGTTGAGTGGAAGACCTTTTGATGTCAACGTCATTCAAGTTTATGCACCAACAGCAGACAGTAGTGGTGACAGCATTGATGAATTTTATAATGGTTTAGAGAAAGCCTTCTGTAACAAGCTACGTGGAGGGTCCCAAATAACTACGTCACAATGTTTCAAAATTATTCTTTCGCCCTGGCTGGGATAGGTCTTTGCTTGCCAACCCTCCTCCGTTCCCCGGACTCACTGTCACTCTCTCTTACGACCTCGGGACCTATTCCCTGATGTAACTTTCGTGCTGATCCATAGATAACACGGTGATCGTTGGAATAAACTAAAACGTGATTTATTAACATAATAAAGAACAGCACAGGAAAACATCAAGGCAGTTCAAAACAGATAGTTCTAAACAGACACAATAAGGATAAAGTTCAGGCACAGAGCCTCATGGCGTTTCCTCATAGACCGAAGAGTACTACAAAGTCCCGTCAGTCGACATCTGCCTCACCACTTAGGTCCTACGGTAGTATCCTCCTTCCCGATCGGTTGTAGGAACAACAGGCGCCTGTAGAACCAGGCCTACTAATTCCAGTGGTCTTCTCTACACAATGAGTCCTGTGTTCTTTGTAGCCCCATGGTACAGGAATGTATCACTTGACACAATGGGAACCGTTCTTGAATGGGGAAATGTGTATGGGTCTTTCAATGTCACTGACCCGGATGAGTAGGACCGAGAATGAGCTGTAGGTCCAGCCAGGAACATAGGTTCAACCACTCCAATATTGACGATGTGATTTGTATTGAGCGGGTACTGAAGGATGCCACTAGATCAGGACTAATCGGACATTGATTCCTTGATTGGAGTCATTAGCCTTTGGCCGTCCGGAACGTCCATGGTTCACCTGAGAATGTCTTACGGTGATTCTCTCGTGGCCTTGCAGATCCCTTATGCTCCTTTCAATTCAAGGAGGACCCTGGAGATGACAGAGATTAGTGAGCGACTAGGCTGACTCAAGTACCACAATCCTGAGGACCAATATGGCCTCAGTTACTACATTTGTTATATATGTTCCTTACCCAATAAAGTAGATAAGAGGCCCTATTGAATGGGCCTGACCTGTCAGGTAGCCCCTGGATTGGCTACGTCTCTGCTTTATTAGACCTCCAGCTTGTAGATATCCGGTTGGCTATCCTAAGAACTTTGTGCATACAAAACTCACTCTCCACACTCATACCAAGCCTTTATTATTATTGGGCACATTCGTTTCCCGGCCTCTCTCTCACTGGCAACCCCTCTCTTTCACACAACGAAGCTCTTATTGTGGTGTGTGAATAATCAAAGAAGTGTTACTCCCCAGTCCCAGCAAGAATAGGAAAGAAGATACTACCCCTCCCGGCCGCTGCTCTTGTCTGAGCTGTCGCTGCAATGTACCGGCAGTGCCTTGCATCAGCCTTATGTGTAGATGAGTTCTATTTATTCTCTGGCATTGTCCTAATGATCATTAACTATTCTATCCACCCCACCACCCCATCTGCTAAAAGACGAAAGAGATAGCACAGTGGATACCCTCTTCCGGCTCAAGAAGATAGATCATAGATGGGTGGAACCCATCCCCACGGAGCCCTTCCCTCCTTCCGGCATACCGTAACTATATAATGATTATATTCAAATGAAAGATGACAGTATGCCAAGTTCAGGCCGTAAAAGGAAAGATAGCAATAGCCCATCTGCTGCTAAGAACAAGTGAAATCCTCTGGGGAGACATATTGTTCAGATTCATTCCCCGGCGATGCCAAGAACAAGACGCTTAGCCAGATTGGCCAACTGACAACCCACTCACAATAGGGCAAGACTGTCTTATCGCCAATTCAACTCACCAGACGAGACAACAGGGATTCACAAGCCAAGGTCTAGCATGACCAATTAACACCCAATTATGACCTTTTCATTCCCCAGTAGTAGGTTGCACTTTTGTCCTAATCTTTAAATTAAATTGACATGCTGCAAATACCACACTGTAGGTGTTGGAACGGTCATGAATTGCACCAGAAGTTGCACTGGTGTGTATTTGGTGTAAGGTGCCCTATTATGTTTTCCCCCAAAACAAGACATATATACGAAGCCCATAACCGGGCACTCTCACGAAGTTTATACTTCATCTCGACACCGCAAGGTACAAGAGGAACATGATGAGATGAGATGAGACAAGACATATATCTAATCGTTCTATTAAAAAGATCGTGTTGTTAAAGTATCCCAGAGAACTATCTTCCATGGTGATTGAACGAATAAGAGAACTGCGGGTTCCCGAAAGCTGTTTCCCTCTGTTTACCCAAACCCAAAGAAGGCCTGAGGACATGGGCCACTGGCCTTTTGTCACATAGGCCCCATCTTAAGAAAGTCGAGCCCTACGAACTTTCTACTGCCAGAGGTTCTGTTCGAATGGCCCCACCCTCACCTTCAACCATAGGATGCCGTGACAGAAAATCCGCTCCCACATTCTCCCTTCCGGGGATGTATTCGACCGTGAACTGATTCGGTTGTAGGAGCAATGACCATCTCATTAACCTCGCGTTCAGTTTCTTAGAAGTTGCCAAAAACGTCAGAGGTTGATATTCGGACTGCACTTTGAACGGTACTCCATACAGATAAGGTTGAAATTTCTGTACCGCCCACACTAGAGCCAGACATTCCCGTTCGACAGTGGAGTAATTCCGTTCCGCGGGTAACAGTTTTCTACTTGCATACGCCACCGGACATTGCACCGAAAGATCATCTCACCCTTCCTGCAACAGAGTTGCCCCAATCTCTATGTTACTCGCGTCGGTTCTTAGAACAAACGTTTTCTCCAAATTTGGGAATTGCAGGACTGGCCTATCCACCAAAGCCTGTTTCAGCTTCCCATAAGCTTCTTCACAGCTCGGGGTCCAGACTATAGGATCTGGTGATCCTTTCTTCAGGGCTTCGGTTAACGGCGCCCCAATTTCGTTGAACTTCGGAATAAATTTCTGGTAAAACCCACACAGAGACAAGAAAGACCTAACATCCTTTTTGGATTTAGGACAGGGTGCGAGTCTGACCTTCTCAATATTCTTTTCTTCCGGTACCAGTCCCCCTGGGGTAATAGTATGTCCCAGAAATTCCAAGGATTCATAGCCAATCATGCATTTGGCTGGACGGGAGGTTAACCCTTTCTCTTTTAACCTTGTGAAGATCTGTCCCAAGAACTTCAGGTGATCCCTCAGATTGTCAGACGCGATGAGAATATCATCCATAAAAGAGACCACAGAGGGATCCTTTAAAGGCTCTAATAACATTCTCATCATGCGGGTGAACACACTGGGCGCATTGCTCAGCCCAAATGGCATCACCTTGAATTCGTAATGCCCGCTCGGAGTACTGAAGGCGAGGAAGGGGCGAACCTCGGGCTTCACAGGGATCTGATAATATCCCCTGCTTAGATCAATTTTCGAAAAGTACTTTGCCTTATTTAGTCTGGCAAACAGTTGATTTGTGTTCGGTAACGGTTCAACTTGGAATGCCGTACAACTGTTTAAATGCCTGTAATCAATACATAGGCGGTGCTCCCCACTGGGCTTCATCAACAAGACAACCCCGGCATTATAAGGAGAAGTCGAAGGAGTGATGATGTCATCGTCCAGAAGCTTCTGGATTTCGGCTTCCATGGCCTTCCCTTTCGAAAAGGGCACTGGATATATTTTTTGGCGAACGGGGTCTTGGGTAGTCAGAGTCATATCAAAATCGACCAACCCTGTCCGCCCTGGCCGATCGGTAAGAATCTGCTGATGGGACTCCAACAAACGGATGACCAGGTCTGTTTCTTCAGCCGACAGATCAGGATTTATATGGACATCCCTATAGGTTTTCCCAGGGTGTAAAGGATACCCCCTATCTGCGTCTTCGCCCGATTCAGTTTCCATCGCGACCGCCAAAGTCATGAGTGGGAGAGAAGTACCATCAGATCGTTCTTCATACTTTTTGAGGAGGTTAATGTGGAAGATTTTGGATTTCCCCCTGATCCGGATGGCATAGTTGGTGCGGGACACAACCCTTTCCACCGGGAAAGGCCCCTGCCAACCAATCTCGAGTTTATTGGAACCTACTGGAAGCAACAACAGAACCCGATCCCCCACTTTAAGAGACCTATCTTTCGTCCTTCTATTGTAGTAGGCCGCGTGTCTCTTTCTGGCCTCCCTCAGATTCTGAGCTGCCAAAGCCCAACCCGTCTGGAGTTTCTTCTTTAACTCTTCGACGTATTTATATGAGGATACAACTTCTTCGGAAGTTTCTTCCTCTGTCCAACATCTCAATAGGGCTTCTAAGGGACCCTTGATTGGCCTCCCGAATAGTAGAGTGGCTGGTGGCAACCCGGTCGACCCATGGGGAACCTCCCGATAGGCGAACAAGGCGGCTGGGATATACTCATCCCATCTGTCTGGTTTCTCTTGAGCCAGCTTCCGAAGCATGGTCATCAAGGTACCATTAAACCTCTCTACATGCCCATTCGACCGAGGGTGGTATGGGCTTGTGTGAATGTGGTTAGTCTGGAAGATACGAAAGACTTCCTCCATCAGCTTACCACAGAACTGAGACCCATTGTCCGTTAGGATCTGGTTTGGAAATCCCAACCGAGTAAAGGTCTCCATCAGTGCATTAGCCACTCGCTTAGAGTCGATTATGGCCAACGGTATCGCCTCACCCCACATGGAACAGCAATCCACCATCGTAAGAATGTACATATTCCTCTTCCTAGTCCGAGGAAGAGGGCCAACAAGATCGATGGCAACTCTCTCGAAAGGAGAGTTCATAATGGGCATGTCGCCCAGGATTACCGGAGCCGTCCTGTGTTTTGGTGCCACACGCTGGCACTCTGGGCACGACTTGACGTACCGACGCACGTCTCCAGTCATCCCTGGCCAGTAGTAATGGCAGGAAATGCGCTGGAGTGTTGCCCCGACACCTATATGTCCACTGAATGAAATGGTGTGTCCCATATGAAGAAGATGTTCCCGATAGGCCTTAGGAACTACCAGCTGTCCATGCTGGCGTTCCTCCACTCCGGCTCTCCGGTACAGTGACCGGTTCTTCATATAATACTGACCCCGTCATTGGTGGGTCAGAACTTTTTGGCAACTGGTGGAAGCAAGGGTGCAAAGTAGCATCCTGGCTTTGAGCAGCTCGTAACTCCCCAGGCAAGGGATTCACGATCAAGGCCGGCGTCTGCTTATCTCCCGATTGAGATCTGGTTTGTATTGCCCCTACGTACATGGGTTCTGTTGGGATCCCTAGAAAGACGTAGCGACAACCCAAGATCATTTGGACGATTGGATCGAGCAGAACGGCTGCCTGTATAGTGCCTGTAACATATTTCGATTTGATGTCCACCTTCGCAATCGGAAGAGACATCGCTACCGCACTCTTGGTCGCCGTTTGAATCTCAATAGACTCCCCGGTTAGCTGCTCTGGGCTCACTAAGTGTGATGAAATTACGGCCTCGAACTGCAGACCGGTGTCATATGGACACTCGACTGGTTGTCCGTTCACAAGTATCGTCTCTACTACTGGTGGTTTCTCTGAATCTTTGTTCTCAAGACCCCTCTCTTCTACCTCCCTGTTAGACCCTTCCCCGGTTTCTACAAGACAGGCAGCATAGTGAGAGTCTTTCTGTTTGCGCCTACAATCGGCCGTATTGTGTGTGGGAGATTTGCAGTAGGCGCACCACTTTTCACCCCACTTTCTTTTAGGAGATCCAGGTGGACTCTTACCAGAGGGTTTCTTAATTGGAACTTTATCGAAAGGATCCTCCTTCTTGGCGTGGGGTGTTTTAGGGTTCTTCTTCTTTCCAGACCATGTGTCTGGTGATCGGGGATTGGGTTGTGACAGTTCCCCATTATCCCCATGAGCTAGCACATACCTTTCCGCTAATGTGTTGACTACGTCTAACCTTTCTGCCCCATTTCAAGCAAGAAGGTTTGCAATGGCTTAGGCATCATCCTCTTCATTTGGTACACGACCACTAATTCTTCTAAACTTTCATAGTCGTTAGCAAATCCAGCTAATGACATCCACTTCAAAAGGTAAGACTTAGGTCTAACGCTGTAGACTGCGAACATCTCTCCTGGCTCTCTCTTCGACTTTCTGAACTGCTGTCGGTATGTATGGGCTGTCATCTGGAACCTTTTCAATAATGCTTTTTCCAGAGCCTCATAGTCATTCTCCATACCAGGTGGCAACCTTGAGTAGACCTCGTACGCGGTCCCCCTCAGGCCCTGTGAGAGTTTCAAGTTCCATTTCCCACGCTCCAATCCCATAGCCAAAGCCAGCGACTGAAATCTGTGAAGATACTGGTCGATCTTATCTTTGTGTTCATCGAACGGGAATAATGGGAACTTCATTGTCTGGTATGGACCGCCACTAGAAGTTGTTGAGTCAGGGAGAACTGCGCCTCCCACTGCACCCTCGCTTTCCTTGGCAGTTTGCAGCTTTTAGCTCCAACTCCCTCATACGGAACTCATGGTCTCTGACTGCCTGCTCGGCCTCCATCTTCCTAACCTCAGCCTCAATTTTCTTAGCTTCGCGCACAGCTTGTCTGAAGTCTCTTTCCACTTCCTAAACATATTTCTGTAACTCCGCCCCATCATAACCCATCTCACGCCCTGTAGCCTGTACTTCAGCAACATTACATTTAGCTGATGCCATCTTAAACTCAGAGAGTAAGTGAATAGGTAATTGTATATTAAATTTCAATCTCAAGTACACAACTGGTTATATTACACGACCACAACACGTCGTATGTCGGTCAGTCTGTGTCAGGAAGAGTATAGACAATAGCCAGGCACGGTAGGCAGAACCTATTGATAGTAGACAAGAATATCTGTCCCCTATCACTATATCAGCCAGAACTCCACCAGGATTTAAAATATCCCGCGACGTGCCCCCAGAAATTTTAACAAGCTACGTGGAGGGTCCCTAATAACTACGTCACAATGTTTCAAAATTATTCTTTCGCCCTGGCTGGGATAGGTCTTTGCTTGCCAACCCTCCTCCGTTCCCCGGACTCACTGTCACTCTCTCTTACGACCTCGGGACCTATTCCCTGATGTAACTTTCTGGCTGATCCATAGATAACACGGTGATCGTTGGAATAAACTAAATCGTGATTTATTAACCTAATAAAGAACAGCACAGGAAAACATCAAGGCAGTTCAAAACAGATAGTTCTAAACAGACACAATAAGGATAAAGTTCAGGCACAGAGCCTCATGGCGTTTCCTCATAGACCGAAGAGTACTACAAAGTCCCGTCAGTCGACATCTGCCTCACCAATTAGGTCCTACGGTAGTATCCTCCTTCCCGATCGGTGATAGAAACAACAGGCGCCTGTAGAACCAGGCCTACTAGTTCCAGTGGTCTTCTCTACACAATGAGTCCTGTGTTCTTTGTAGCTCCATGGTACAGGAATGTATCACTTGACACAATGGGAACCGTTCTTGAATTGGGAAATGTGTATGGGTGTTTCAATGTCACTGACCAGGATGGGTATGGTTTCAAATAATGGGAATATTTCATGAGTGTGGAATGGGTATGGGTCTTTCAATGTCACTGACCCGGATGAGTAGGACCGAGAATGAGCTGTAGGTCCAGCCAGGAACATAGGTTCAACCACTCCAATATTGACGATGTGATTTGTATTGAGCGGGTACTGAAGGATGCCACTAGATCAGGACTAATCGGACATTGATTCCTTGATTGGAGTCATTAGCCTGTGGCCGTCCGGAACGTCTATGGTTCACCTGAGAATGTCTTACGGTGATTCTCTCGTGGCCTTGCAGATCCCTTATGCTCCTTTCAATTCAAGGAGGACCCTGGAGATGACAGAGATTAGTGAGCGACTAGGCTGACTCAAGTACCACAATCCTGAGGACCAATATGGCCTCAGTTACTACATTTGTTATATAAGTTCCTTACCCAATAAAGTAGATAAGAGGCCCTATTGAATGGGCCTGACCTGTCAGGTAGCTCTGGATTGGCTACGTCTCTGCTTTATTAGACCTCCAGCTTGTAGATATCCGGTTGGCTATCCTAAGAACTTTTTGCATACAAAACTCACTCTCCACACTCATACCAAGCCTTTATTATTATTGGGCACATTCGTTTCCCGGCCTCTCTCTCACTGGCAAACCCTCTCTTTCACACGACAAAGCTCTTATTGTGTTGTGTGAATAATCAAAGAAGTGTTGTTCCCCATTCCCAGCAAGAATAGGAAAGAAGATACTATCCCTCCCGGCCGCTGCTCTTGTCTGAGCTGTCGCTGCAATGTACCTGCAGTGTCTTGCATCAGCCATATGTGTAGATGAGTTTTATTTATTCTCTGGCATTGTCCTAATGATCATTAACTATTCGATCCACCCCGCCACCCCATCTGCTAAAAGACGAAAGAGATAGCACAGTGGATACCCTCTTCCGGCTCAAGAAGATAGATCATAGATGGGTGGAACCCATCCCCACGGAGCCCTTCCCTCCTTCCGGCATACCGTAACTATATAATGATTATATTCAAATGAAAGATGACAGTATGCCAAGTTCAGGCCGTAAAAGGAAAGATAGCAACAGCCCATCTGCTGCTAAGAACAAGTGAAATCCTCTGGGGAGACATATTGTTCAGATTCATTCCCCGGCGATGCCAAGAACAAGACGCTTAGCCAGATTGGCCAACTGACAACCCACTCACAATAGGGCAAGACTGTCTTATCGCCAATTCAACTCACCAGACGAGACAACAGGGATTCACAAGCCAAGGTCTAGCATGACCAATTAAAACCCAATTATTACCTTTTCATTCCCCAGTAGTAGGTTGCACTTTTGTCCTAATCTTTAAATTAAATTGACATGCTGCAAATACCACACTGTAGGTGTTGGAACGGACATGAATTGCACCAGAAGTTGCACTGGTGTGTATTTGGTGTAAGGTGCCCTATCGGGTTTTCCCCCAAAACAAGACATATATCTAATCGTTCTATTAAAAAGATCGTGTTGTTAAGGTATCCCAGAGAACTATCTTCCATGGTGATTGAACGAATAAGAGAACTGAGGGTTCCCGAAAGCTGTTTCCCCGTTTACCCAAACCCAAAGAAGGCCTGAGGACATGGGCCACTGGCTTTTTGTCACACCTTCAAGAAATGCAAGAATTCTGAAGTAAATATCACAATGGATGACTTGAATACCAAAGTTGGAAATCAACAGGATGGATGCATAGTGGGCAAGTATGGACTAGGGGAGCAGAATGAAAGAGGTTGCCGACTTGAACAGTGGGCAACAAAGCAGGATTTGATTCTTGGAAACACTTGGTATAAACAGCACCCAAGGAGATTATGGACATGGAGAAGTCCTGATCATAAGATTAGAAATCAGACTGATTATATTCTCATCAACAGAAGATTTAGAAATGCCTTAAAAGTCGCTAAAACTATATACCAAGCGCAGACTGCTACAGGGACCATAGATTAATCTTAAGCAATTTACATATAAAATTAAAGAAAGTCAAATATTCACCAAGAAGCACAAAATTTGATCTACAGGCACTGAAGATTGAGGAGATAAAAGATAAATTCAACGTAGAGGTAAAGAACAGATTCGATGCATTGTCCGAAATGGAAATATTATTTCAAGACGTCAGTGACCAATGGGAAATGTTAAAGAAATCAGTCAACCAAGCTGCAGAAACAACCATCCAAAAAATAAAGATAATAGGACGCATGAAATGGATGACGGAAGACATCTTAAAACTCATGGAAATTAGAAGAAATAAAAATAACAAAGGCAAATATGAAGAGATTCACAGGAAAATTAGAAAGCTATGCAAAGAGGCAAAAGAAACATGGCTTGAGGAAAATTGCAAGGAAATTGAAAACCAACACAACACCCGGAATACCAAATTAATGCACAAAAGAATTAATTACATCACTAACAAAAGAACACACACATCAACGGGTTGCCTAAAAACCAAAGATGGCAAATCATAATAGAAAAAGATCAGATTTTACATGCGTGATCAGATTATGTGAAAGACCTTTATGATTATACAAGAGAAGAACAATAAGATCTTCGGAATAATAATGAAGGACAATTTTGAAGATGGAAGTTCAGAATGCCCTTAACCATATGAAAACTGACAAGACCCCGGGTACAGATAACATCACAATAATGCCTTAGAAGAATATGGAATATATCAAGTCACCAGACTGCTGAATGCAATATACGATACTGGAGATATACCTTCTGAATTATGTAATTCTGTATTTATTGCAATCCCGAAGAAATCAGGAGCCTTGGAGTGTGATCAACATCGAACAATTAGTATAATGAGCCACATCACGAAGATTTTGCTGAGAATTATCATGCAAAGACTTAGGAAGAAAATACAACCCGAAATAGGAGAAGAACAATGTGGGTTTGTAGAAGGCAAGGGTACAGTAAAGGCTGTGTATATACTGCGAACAACAGTTGAATGTTCTATAGAAGTAAACAAAGAACTATATCTTTGCTTTACAGGACAGGACCTGCAACATTTAGTATATGCGGTTGTTGCACACAGTGAACAACTAGGGTTAGAACTGAATAGTAAGAAGACACAGATTATGGTCGTCACTGGGAAGAAAGAAATACCACAATGTGATATACGAGTAAATGGGCATATTCTTAAGCAAGTGAGTCGATACAGTTATCTCGGAACAGTCATAAAATCTTATAGGAGATGCCTCGAAGAGATTAGAACAAGAATTGCCATTGCGAAGGTAGCCTTTTGCAAGATGGAAAACTTACTGACCAACAAAAAGATATCAATTGAAACGAGAAAAAAAGAGTGTTGAAGTGCTACATAGAACCTAAACTGGTGTATGGATGTGAACAATCAGCACACAAGCTGATAAATATCTGGTGACAACTGGTGACAGCTGGCAAGAAATGTGAAAGGGTTCACAAAATGTATGTTTTTATGAACGGACTGTTGGATGAATGGATAGATGGGGATGTGTTAAAAAATTTTATTTGTTGTTGCGTATCCCTTACGGGACGTTGCCGTCAACACCAGCATTTTCAGCTGCTGTTGATGTACTAGGCAAGTTTTACGTTCAGTAGTTTGCCATTGCTTTCTGAACGACCGGCCCCTACACCTTTTTCGAAAAATACCAGCACCGCTGTGTTTCGAACCCGGGTATACGGGCTCACAAACCTCGTTCGCAAGCCCTTAGCCACAGAGACCGGTTGTGTTATTAAGCAAGCATGTAAATAAGTATGTACGCAACTATGTTAAATCATTAAGTAAGTACGTAAGCAAGAAAGTAACTGTTAGGTAAGTAAGTAAGTAAGTAAGAAAGTGAGTTATTAAATAAGCAAGCAAGTAAGTCAGAAAGTAAATAAGGAATTAAAGGAAGCTAATAAACGCCTGCCGGTCTCTCTGGCTGAGGAGTTACAATACTTTCTCCGTAATCCCGTTTATCACGCAGAGTCTCGTAGCTGGCGAGAACTGGGAGCGGTTCGACCCCCGTTGGTGACTTGCGGGATACTGAGCCGGCCGCTCAGAAAGCAATGGCAAACTACTGAGCGTAATCTTGCCAAGAAATCAACAGACAGCTGAAAAATGCTGCTGTTGACAGCGATGTCCTGTAAAGGATATGCAAAAAAAAAATAAATAAACGCCTTGCCGTCTCCGTGGCGAAGGGCTTACGGGGACGGTTCGTTATTCCGTATACACGCGTTCGAAACACAACTGCGCGCGACTTAGCAGCAGATCGCGTTGCGCTGGTTTTTTACAAACTGTATGGATGCCGGTCGTTCAGAAAGCAATGGCAAACTACTGAACTTGCAATGACATCAACAACAGCAACGAATGCTGTTGTTGACTGCAAACGTCCTGCAAAGGATATGCAAGTAAATTACACAAAATAAAAAAAACATTAACACCTTAAGTCGCATGGTGCACATGGTGCCAGACCCATAGTTTCGTCAACAAAGTGGCTATCGGTTTATGTGGTCAATATTATGCCGGATACCTTTACTTCCCAACTCATTTACTGGTACTAATGTTCAGTTGGGAGCTAAGATACATTTCCAAAACTCCAATCCCCTCTGTTCGAATCGATCCCACGACCAGATATATATATATATATATATATATATATATATATATATATATATATATATATATATATATATATATATATATATAAGAACGATTGTCTCGAAGGAAATGATAGGAGAACACTATGACTTCAGAGAGTGAGCTGGTCTCTATAGAAATCTATAATAAATAAAAATTTGCTATTTTTTGGCTATTTTGCTATTTTGCTATCAACGTTCGACTTTCGGAATTCGAACATTACAACCAAAAGACCATAGTGTTCCTTGCAATTACTGTGTACGAAATGCTTGTTTATTGTTTAGAAAATGTATTGTTTCCATCCATCCATCATGCACCATGCCGATAAGCGTAGGCGGTCATGTTCTGCCATCTCATTGGATCACCAGAGTCGTGGATCAGCTCCGTGTTCCTGTCTCGACCGTGACATGCGGCCAAGCCATCCAGGTATCTACTTCTCGGTTTTCCCCTTGGTCTCTTCCCTTCGATCTTGCCAGTTGTCACCAAGTTCTCCATGTCATTTCTTCTCATAACATGTCAAAAAAATTGTGACTGTCTACGTCTAATGACTCTAATCAGTTTACGATCTTCATTTGTTTCTTGAAGGACTTGTTCATTGGTGTTTCTGTCTGTCCATCGTATTCTTTGCATTTTCCTCAGAAACCACATTTCCACAGCCATCAGATGTTTTTCAGCTTGGCTGCTCATTGTCTACGATTCACATCCGTACAAAAGTACAGGTTCTATGTAGTACTTCAACACTGTTTTTCTCTTTTCAATTCATATATTTTTATTGGTCAGTATGTTTTTCATCTTGCAAAAGGCTACCTTCGCAATGGCAATTCTTGTTCTAATCTCTTCAAGGCATCTCCCATCAGACTTCCGAGATAACCCATCTAACATAGTGTCCATATTACGAGAGTTTTTTAAAAAAAAAAAAACCTTAAAAGTGTGCTAGATATTACATTAAACTAGTCTTGTAAGCTGTTAATAGTGTTGTTAAGTATGCAAAGAGTGTTAAGCATGTGACATAAAGGTACAGACGAACACTGTTACGTCCACAAGAACAGTTTACGTATGTCCGCCCCACATTTGACATGCATCAAAGAGGAGCAGCGTTCTGTTATCCGTTTTTGATCAGTTAAGATATCCGTGTTTTTATAAGTGAAGGTGGGAAACCTATAGACATTCATCGGTGAATGAAGGTCCATTATGGTGATGCACGCCTGTCAGCCCTACAAGAGTTTTAGTGGAGTAGGAAATTTCAAAACTGTTCGGTCCGATGGAGAGGTACAGCAGATGGTGCATGAGTGATTACACACGCGATCAAGATAGTTTTTATTTTACAGGATTCCAAGCACTTTATCTATATACTTTATATATATGTGTGTGTGTGCGCGCGCGTGCGTGTGTGTGAGTGTGCATATGTGTTTATATATATATATATATATATATATATATATATGTGTGTGTGTGTGTGTGTGCGTGTGTGTGTATATATATATATATATATATATATATATATACACACACACACACACACACACACACACACACACACACACACATACATTGGTGTTAGGTCTTAGTCAGATACGACTGAGCTACCGTATAACAGTAGACGGTACTACTTACTTTCTGTTAGCGCTGAACCAAACCCGACACTCCACATTGTGCCAACGGCTTCGGGCGGAAGAGCGCAATTGAGAGGGTACAAGCCTTAACCTGGTGCGAGGAAATGCAACCTAAAGACAAAATGTCATGGCAGGGCAGACCAGGCCCTAAGCCTTGGTTGGCCGCTGGTCTAGGATCGAAGCTCCGACAGGCGGACAGTTAGAGCATTGCTTTGCTGATCCGGCAGCTTCTGCAGCTTGTCTTGTTCCAGATGTAGAGGTGTTACCTTTCCTCTGGAATGAACTAGGCAGGCCGAGAGAGGGATCATGCTGCATGGGCAACACATGGATTTCTTATATTTTAGCCCAGGCTTTGTGCTATGGAGAGGCAATAACTCCATCCCTGGTCTTAACCGGTCTCGGAATCAAAGCGAGAGGAAACTGTTACGGGTTATAAGTCCTTGTCAGTTGGCGTAGACATGGGGCGCCACGCGTTGCCTCTGACGGTGGGAGAAACCTACAGGTGTCACTTATCAGATACCGCCCTACTCAAGCTGGGCAGCCCCCGGCCAATTGGGTGCTGATCCGCCACAGCCTGCCTGCTTTAAAAGGTGCTTGGGGCTAGGACAAAATCTGAATAGCAGGCTGTAAAACCAATGCACAAGGTACTAATAAAAAGAAAAATAGAAACTTCAAGCTACGGTTTGCAACCTGGAACGTGAGAACCATGTGTCCAGGATTTTCCACTGACTTGACCAATATTGATGGTGTGATAACGGTTGTGATTGATGCCGAACTCAATCGTCTTAATATTGATATTGCTGGCCTGCAGGAGACTCGCCACGTTGAGGAAGGGTCACTCAGGGAAAACAATTACACCTTTTTTGTTTGGAAGGGTAGAGGACAGGCAGAAAAAAGGCAACACGGTGTGAGCTTTGCAGTGAAGAATTCGCTACTGGGAATGATTGAAATTCCAGCAGGAGGAAATGAAAGACTATTATCCCTGCGCTTGGCAACCTCTTGTGGTTTTGCCACCATTATTACTGCATATGCACCGACACTCGATTCCTCTGATGATGTGAAGGATTCGTTTTATGAGGAGTTAGACTCCGTGATCAATGCAGTTCCAAAATCTGACTACATTTATATGCTCGGTGATTTCAACGCTCATGTGGGCAAGGACTCGAGTTCATGGCCAGTGTGCCTTGGAAAATATAACATCGGTCGCATGAATGAAAATGGCCAAAGGCTGCTGAAGCATTGCACCAGAAATTACCTATGTATTACAAACTCCTTTTTTAAAACAAAAGAGCTGCATAAGGTCACATGGAAACATCCAAGATCCGGCCATTGGCACCAGCTGGACTTCATCATCACACGGAGACAACATCTGAACCATATATCATTGAAAACAATGTTTTCCCGTAGTGAATTTGAATAACGAAGACACAAACAATAGATTGCACGATTTATTGCCTGGCATATTTCGCTGCATCTCGTCAGGTACATACTGCAGAAATCACACAACTTACGTGAATTAACTAGATAAATCCTTCAAGTTGAAATATACACATATTCGCACAGTAATGTCACTTATCTACCACGGTAATTTTAAGCTGACTAACATGTCTTTCTGTTTACGCAATTCTGGCTTGCGTAGATAGATCATAATTGCTTCTGCAAATTTTAACAAGCGAGTATTTTTCAGAGCTTCACACCTGTCCAGAAAGATATGCACCCAGGACACACCGACAGAAGAATTTGAAACTCTGAAGAATATCTTAAACCTGAATGGGTACTCCACAGGATTTATAAAGCGCCACTGCGAACAGCCCAAACCCAAAGCAGACGTAACTACAGTCCCTAAACTCAAGGTATTCATCCAGCTAACCTTTCGAGGGGATGACGTAATGCAACGTCTACAAGACCGGCTTACTACAGCAGTAAGTCGAATATTTTGTGCGGCAACTCCAGTCATTAGATATAAAACCGTACCGATTCCTACACCAGCAGTCAAAGAGCCTGTTCCTCTGTACGCCACAAACAATTGTATTTACCAATTCACATGTAGATGCCAGGCCGTTTATATTGGTAGAACAGAGAGACAGCTTAACAAACGGGTGTCAGAACACATACCTCAATGGGTCAACAAGATACAACACACAGGAGATGCTAGCCGCGTGGGGCCGACACACCGGAAGCTCCCGGCGTCTTCAATCGGTAGGCACATTGTCGACAGTGGCCATGTTGTGGACAGAGACACTGCATTTCGCGTGTTGTTTAACACACAAAATATTCGCTTGTTAAAATTTGCAGAAGCAATTATGATCTATCAACGCAAGCCAGAATTGTGTAAACAGAAAGACATGTTAGTCAGCTTAAAATTACCGTGGTACATAAGTGACATTACTGTGCGAATGTGTGTATATTTCAACTTGAAGGATTTATCTAGCTAATTCACGTAAGTTGTGTGATTTCTGCAGTATGTACCTGACGAGATGCAGCTAAATATGCCAGGCAATAAATCGTGCAATCTATTGTTTGTGTCTTTGTTATTCAAATATATCATTGACTCGAAGTTACCATAGTACTGACTATTATACGGATCATTCTTTGGTTGTTGCAAGGGTTAGACCTAGACCAAACAGAATCTACGCAGCTAAACACAAATCTAGCCCCAGGATTAATATTATTAGCACTCACGTTTCTGAAAAGTGCTTTCAGTTTCAACAGCAACTTGAAGATGCTTTCACTGACACACCAGAAAATTGTACAGTAAATTAAAAGTGGGGTCAACTTAAGGAAACTCTTTATAAAACTGCAGTAGGAGTTTACGACACTGTCGATCATAAGAGGCAGGACTGGTTTGCGACAATCAGCCAGACTCTGCAGCCCTTGATTGATAAGAAGAAGATAGTTCTCTTAAGAAACAAGGAAAGACCAACGCGTAACACTCTGAGTGAGCTAAAGCAAGCTAGGAAGGATGAGCAAAAGGCTGCCAGGCAGTGTGCAAATGATTATTGGATCAAGTTATGTGAGTCCATTCAAATCGCAAGTGATAAGGGAAACATCAGAAGCATGTATGAAGGAATAAAGAAAGCCTGTGGTCCAATGATCAAAAGAAGTGCACCATTGAAAACCTTGACTGGAGAAATCATAACTGATAAGAAACAGCAGATGGACAGATGGGTAAAGCACTATTTGGAGCTTTACTCAAGTGAAACCAAACTAGCGGATGATGCCCTCAACGCCATAGAGGCTCTACAAACTCTTGACCACCTGGACACACTTCCCACTATAACAGAATTTAAGAGTGCTATAAATGAACGTGCATCTGCCAAGGCTCCAGATAAGGATGGGATTCCAATAAAGGTTTTCAGGAGTGGGCAAGACACACTCACTCTACAGATCCACCAGCTAATAGAACTATGCTGGCGAGAAGGACAAGTCCCACAGGATTTCAAAGATTCAAACTTCATAACACTGTACAAGAACAAGGGCGGTCGGAGCTACTGCAACAACTATAGGGGTATCTCACTTCTGTGTATTGTTGGAAAAGTATTTGCCAGAATTGTTCTGCGCAGACTTCAAGTCCTAGGAGATCAAGTCTACCCCGAATCACAGTGTGGCTTTCTACAAAACCGGTGTACCATTGATATATTTTCATTGCGACAAATGCAAGAAAAATGCCGTGAACAGAATGAAACGCTGTTTATTGCCTTCATCGATCTCACAGAGGCATTTGATTTGGTCAGTCGTGAGGGTCTGTTCAAGGCACTAAAGAAGATTGGCTGCCCACCAACTCTTCTGTCCATTGTGGAATCGTTCCACACAGGTATGAAGGGTATAATCAGGTTTGATGGTGCAACTTCTGAAGAGTTTGAAATCAAGAGTGGAATTAAACAAGGTTGTGTACTAGCTGCCACCCTCTTTGGAATATACTTTTCACTTCTACTGAAATATGCCTTTCGTGATCAGGATGGTGGTATATACATTTACTCACGCTCAGATGGCGACCTCTACAATGCTCAGAGATTGAAGGCCAAGACCAAAATTAGAAGCGTACTGATAAGAGAGTTGCTTTTTGCAGATGCTGCTGCACTTACGACCCACTCTGAGGAAGAATTGCAATGTCTACTATCTGCATTCTCCAATGCTTGTTCTGAATTTGGTTTAACAATTAGCAAAAAGAAGACAAAGAATATGTCACAAGGTGCACATGGGGTACCATCAATCTTTATTGACGACGCCGAACTAGAGATGGTAGAGCATTTTACATATTAAGGATCAGTGGTAAATAGCAAATTATCCCTAGATCAGGAAATCAACATGCGGAATGATAAGGCAGCAATAACAATGAACAGGTTAAGAAAAAGATTCTGGGAGAACAGGAAGCTTACTGCCAAAAAAAAAGTCCTTGTCTATCAAGCCAGTGTCCTTAGTCTGTTCTTTCTTTATGGCAGTGAAACCTGGACAACTTACTCACACCAAGAGAAACGTTTAAACAGCTTTCATATGCGGTGTAAACGAAGAAAGTATTAAGTAGCAAGACAAAATCACAAATACTGAAGTATTGGAAAGATCAGGTTGTGTGACGGTTTATTCCATGCTTAGTCTTCGTAAACTTAGATGGATAGGACATCTTAGGAGGATTGATGGTAGAATACCTAAGGACATCCTTTTTGGTGAATTACAGATGGGTAAGAGATCTCAGGGTCGGCCCCTACTACGATACAAAGATGTGTGTAAGCGGGACATGATTGATACAGGCATTGATAATGCACATTGGGAGCAAGTCGCCGCTGAACGTGTTGCATGGAGGGCAAACTATCAGAAATGGAATAAAGACAAAGGAGAAAATTATTAGCAGATAAGTCACACACCGAGCGTGTGAGACGTAAGATGGTGCATGATGGTGGAAATGACCACGTGTTCACATGCACCCACTGTGAACGAACATTTGCAGCGCGAATTGGCCTTATCAGTCGCATTCGCTACCACCATAGGTAAAAGTTAATATCCTTTTTAAAGCACAAACTATCGTCTGTCAAGACGGCAAGATGCCAATGATATATATATATATATATATATATATATATATATATATATATATATATATATATATATATATATATATATAATATATATATGTGTGTGTGTGTGTGTGTGTGTGTGAGTATATGTATAGATGTATGTCTCTCTGTATGCGCTCTAACTTCACCAACTGACTCTCTGAGACAGTGAGCAGACCTAATCCATAATCAATTACTGAGAGGATCAAGTGCTGGTATAGTGTGAAAAGCATTCTCTGCTCTGTGTCCATTACAGCCATAGTTTTAAGTGCACTGAGTCCCTTTTGAGATCTTTTCACAACCGTCTCCACATGGTCCTTGAAGGATAGGCTCCTGTCAAATGTGATCCCGACACTTCAGTTTGTTCTCTCTGCTGACATTTCTACCATCTATCGCGAGGCTTGGGACATTCGCTCTCACAATCCTGTTGTCCAGAGAGCACCACAAAACAGCCGCCTTTTCCGGGTGGATGACAGCACTCATTTCAGTGCACAAGTCTATCACTTTGTTTACTGTCGCCTGTAGCTCCTGGGTTATTTGCTCCCTATCTCTCCCCTGCCTACATGCAAGAATATCTTCTGCAAATGTTAGTATTCTTCCAACCCCTGGTGCTTCTAGGTTTGCAATCTTGCTCGTATACATATAAAAGAGCACAGGTGAGACTGCAGATCCCTGTGGCAGTCCCGGGATTAAAATATGTGGCTCTGAGGTCCATGCACCCAGACGGAGAGCAACCCGACGAGAGTGCAGGGCGGCTGCTATCCAGTTCACCAACCAGGGATTGACACCCTTCTCCATCAGTGCGGTCATCAAAATATCATATCGAACTCTATTGTACGCATCCTCGAGATCAAGCGCTGCCGCCACCGTTTCTTGTCTACTCTGGAACCCCTCATAAACGTCAAAGGCAAAAGTGGCTGCATTTGACCAGGTATCTTGTCCTGGCCTGTAGCTCCCCAGGCCTCTTGAAAGAAGCTTCCCGCTTTCCAAAAACTCTTGCAGCTTGACAGCGACTATCTTCTCTAGAACCTTCCCAAATGTATTTTGAAGGGTGATGATTCTAAAGCCGCTAAGCTTTGACTGATCCTTGAATGGTTTTCGGAGAGGGATGAGATAGCTATGCGGGTCATTCTGGGATGCACTAGAGACACCCCAGTAGTGTGTATGCGTTACATTCTTGGTCTGCCGAGTGTTGCTGGTAGGCTCAAGGTGATGCAGGCGAAGGCATACCTCAGAGTAGTTGCAGACACAGACCACCCACTGCATGAGGCGCTGGACACAGTTAAGGGTCAGCGACTGATAAGAGGGAAATCATGGATGGCTCAGGCATAGGATACGATCAGACAGGTGTGCCCCTTGGAGAACATTAGGCGTGGAGAGGAGTGGGTCAGAGTGCCAGCGGAGCAGTCAGACTTGTGCAGACTTATAATCACGTTAAGCCGGGAGTGCAGGGAGTGGCCAGCAGAGTCCACGGAAGTGGAAATCCAGCAACTAATTCAGGATAATGCTCGCTCGGGTGATGTGATTATCTACACAGATGGTTCGGTGTCAAGAGGTGAGAAAAGTGGCTGGGGGTTCATAGCCAAAGCCAATGGTCGACGTTTGGGGCAGGAGAGCCTGGCATATGATACCACAAAATCCAGTTTAAGAATGGAGGTGGAGGCGGTCACTGCGTCTCTCCGCTGGATGGAGAATACGACACACACACGCACATCGTGATTGTAACTGACTCAGAAAGCATGCTGACGAGAGTGAGGGCGGGCAGGCTTCGTGCGGAGTGGCTTGCTTCGCTTCGGAGGTCACGGGTGACAAGCATCGCCTGGATCTTTTCTCCGGGGCATGCCGGTGTGCTGGGAAATGAACAGGCGGACAGATTGGCTGGCTCTGCAAAACTTGGTGGAGTATTGATACATGACAAGGCAGACGTGGTTGTCGCCTTGTGGGAGCACGTGCACACCTCGGAGGAGCAAATGGATTACCATGGTCTGGCAAGAATGCGACAGCGAGGAGTGACGAGGGGATCTGGTCGACGCTCAACGCTCAGAGGAAAGGCAAGACGGACATATAATCAGATTGCTACTGGTACTATTAGTGTTGGAACTCTTCGCTGGCTGCTGAGGATGGGGACCCCATACCCCATGTGGCACATCGCAGGAACGATAACCAACCTCTCTCTCTCTTTCTCTCTCTCTATCTCTCTCCCTCCCCCTCTCTCTCTCCTCTCTCTTCTCTCTCTTCTCTCCTCTCTTCTCTCTCTCTCTCTCAACAATCTTGCTTCTCTGTGCCTACTTATACCATGTGCGGACAGATCTTATACAACCCCAATAACACAAGCATTGGGTGATGTGATCTTAAAATACGTGGTATAACAATCAACCTTACTGACCCTATTTCATAAGAAACAGTATGAGTGAAGCTTCGTATTTGTAGACTGACCTACTCCGCATACCCCATGTGGCACATCACAGGAACGATACTAACCTCTCTATCTATCTCTCTCTTTCTCTCTCTCTCTCTCATCTCTCTCTCTCTCTCTCTCTCTCTCTCTCTCTTTCTCTCTCTCAAAAATTGCTTCTATGTCCGCATACCCCATGTGGCATATCGCAGTAACTATACCAACCTCTCTCTCTCTCTCTCTCTCCCTCTCTCTCTCTCTCTCCCTCTCTCTCTTCTCATATAAACCTTGCACATGTCCATGTACACTATTATATGAATGTCTGTTGAGCGGTGTAGATGTATGTATGTGCGCTCACGCATATCAGTCCACTCAGACATTAGGACTCGCCTCACAATAACATAAAGGAGTAAATAATGTTGGTATAAAAAGAAGACATCGGGGATATTTGGGGTTATACACAGCTCGGAATTCTGAGGAGGTATGAACATTTTTTCAAATTTTCATTTTCTCTTCGTTGCTTTCATTTTTTTTTTCATCTTTTCGTTCTTCTCGTCCTGTCGTCACATTTTGATATAGTCGTAGGAGATCTCCTTGACTTTATGTTTGTTTTGTGAATGTGTTAATCGCCGCAACTTCCTGTATGTGTCGTAATTCTGTTATGTAAAGCTGCACTACTTTGTGTCATTTTATATTGTTTACATTTTCACAGGTTTACTGCAGTTTCACCCAATTTTATTCAGGAAATGGCGAGACTTTTAACGACGGAAAAATGTAGAATAGCAAGAAAAACAAACGGGAGTTGACAATTTGATGCCAACGGGAAAAGTCATATTTTATTATCGGGGAACAGTGAAACCATCTGGACAGGCATACGACAAAGAATAAAGGAAGACAGAAGAGATCATAATGACAGATACCATGAAAACTTGGGAACTGACATAAGTGAAATTAAATAAAAGAGGAAAGTATTTTTTTTTCCTATTATGTATGAAACTGCTGTCGGATGATACATAAATTTGGCTGAAGAATTTTTTTATTGTGAATATGTTTCCAATGAGCTTTTTATCAAATATTTGGCCCGAACTGGCTGGAAGAGAAATAAAAGGATTTGTAAATATATCTATGTCGGATCTATTTGAAGCATTATATTGAAATTTGATTATTTTTTTCGGGATTTGAGGTTTAAATATTGAGCACAACACACTACTGGCAACGTTGATCGTATTCTGGTATGAACCTAAAGCCTATCCACGTCAATATGGAAACACTAGAATTGAGTTTCGCTCTCGTTTGAGCTCGTCAGTAGTGTATATCCTTGACCGGACCAGAAAACAAACCCCGGATCACTGGCGTGTGAAGCGGGTGTGTAAACACTAGACCACGCGGCACACGCTGGACACGGCCAAATTATCACAACAGAATATTACAACGTCACCCATCGTAGGCTGCAGCTCGAGATTTGCCCGATCGCCGTGACTGACGTCCGTCAATCGATGTGGACCGGAACTATCAGGTCTTCTCACTGGCAAGGCACACCAGGCCGCCTAAAGTCCAGCGAGCAATAATCAAATTGATTTATTTTGTCTTTTTTTTTTCGAGATTTGAGATTTAAATATTGAGCACAACCCACTACTGGCAACGTTGATCGTATTCTGGTATGAACCTAAAGCCTATCCACGTCAATGTGGAAACACTAGACTCGAGTTTCGCTCTCGTTTGAGCTCGTCAGTAATGTATATCCTTGACCGGACCCGGAAACAAACCCTGGATCACTGGCGTGTGAAACGGATGTGTAAACACTAGACCACGCGGCACAAGTTGGACACGGCCAAATTATCACAACAGAATATCACAACGTCGCCCATAGTTGGCTGTAGCTGAAGGCCAGTGATCCGGCGTTTGTTTCCGGGTCCGGTCAAGGATATGTACTACTGACGAGCTCAAACGAGAGCGAAACTCAAGTCTAATATTTCCATATTGAAATTTGCCACGGAATGTGTGTTGGCCACACGTTGAAAATCGTTTGCACATTATTCGAGGGAGAGTCAATAAGTAAGTCACACAGTTCTGTGAGATGGCAGGTAAATGTGGTTGGTGTTTTCTACAGGTGTCATTAGGTGACATCAACATTGAAATTTATATTCCCGTTCGTCAGGTGGCACTAGATGTCTCATGCGCATGCGCATCGCACAAACACAATGGCGACTGTACTTACGGAGTGTACAACCAAAGAGCAACGTGCTGTTGTGCGTTTTTTGTGGACAAAAGGACTGCCTGCAAAGGACATTCATAGGGAAATACTTCCCGTTTATGCTGACACATGTTTGTCACCTAAAGCGGTGCATTTCTGGGTAGAAAGAATTTTCTCAAGGACGCTCTAAAATTCTTGATGAAATCCGAATCCTGTCGTCCTGTTGAGATTGCAAAAGAAGCATCCGTACAGCGGGTTTAGGAGATGATTAGAGGTGACAGACGAGTAACGATAGACTCTGTAGCATCTGCAAAAGGGGGCTAGCATAGTTTAGCATACAGCATAAAGCATGATAAATTGAAATTTCCAGGACTGCTGACTAGAGGCGTATAGCTGCTTTATGACAATGCCAGACCACGTACGGCTCGACTAACTCAGGAGAAAATTAACCAACTAAGGTGGGACGTTCTGGATCATCCACCTTACCGCCCCGACTTAGCCCCTAGCGATTTCCACCTTTTTGGTCCACTGAAAGCCCACCTTGGTGGAAGACATTTCGGGAATGACGCCGAAGTTGAATTAAAGCGAATACGTGGTTTATAAAACAGTTCTATGCAGCCGGTTTGGGGGGACTCATAAAAAGATGGGATAAGTGCATCAATGTTGGTGGAAATTATGTTGAGAAATAAAGGGGCATTGTATGTGTAAAAATAAATTGGTTTCAAGTTGTTATCATATTTAGTTATTTTTCTACAGCAATTTGTGACTTAGTTATTGACTTCTCCTTGTAAAACAACATCAGCAACGGGTACTAATGAATGATGTGCATTCACCACTAGAGGCCAAGGACCGTTTAAACGGTCATCGCTTACAGCTAGCTAAGCGTGTTGGTATAGCGAGGCTGTTGGACTGTGATAAAAAAAACCATGCACTGTTGTCTAAAAATAAAGAATGTCTTTGGACGGGGTGAATTGTGGTACGACGTCCTTCTTTACCTTGAACAGGCCTCATTCTATTCACAATGTCGACGTTTTATATTTTAACTAAGTAAGAAATAGATTGTAAACCCACGCCACTCTCGTGATCTCCGGATTGTGAATTCGATTGCTAGCTTTCTTACAGAAGAGGCAAACATACGAGAGAACGTAACGGAAAACGACTGTATAGGTCACAGTTTATGTGAAATTTCTAAATAATAAAACCTACACATAAAAGGATCTTATAGCCGGTGTAATTCTGGTATCATTATCACCATCATAATGTGCCATGCCGGTAAGAGTGGGCGGTCATGTTCTGCCACCTCACTCGATCACCAGAGTCGTGGATCAGCTCAGTGTTCTTGTCTCGACCATGCCCCGTGGCAAAGCCATCCAGGTATTTTACTTCTATACTCTCCCTTTGTTTTCTTCCCCTCGATCATGTCAGTTGTCATCATGTTCTCCATTTTATTTCTTCTCATAAAGTGACCAAAATATTGTGACTGTCTACGTCTAATTTCTCTAATCAGTTTACGGGTTTGATTTGTTTCTTGTAGGACTTGACCATAAGTTTTTCTGTCTGTCCGTGGCATTCTTTGCATTGTTCTCAGAAACCACAATTCCACAGCCATCGGTTGTTTTTCAGCTTGTCTGCTCTTTGTCCACGATTTACATCCATGCAATAGTATAGGTTATATGTAGTATCTTACCATTCTTTTTCTCGTTACAAATGACATCATTTTATTGATCAGTATGTTTGTCATCTTGCAAAAGGCTGCCTTCAACATGGCAATTCTTGTTCTAAACACTTCAAGGCATCCCCCCATCAGATGTTATGAATGTTCCGAGATAATTGTACCGATTCACTTGTTGAAGAATATTCCCATTTACTTGTATATTATATTGTGGTATTTGCTTCATCTTAGTGACGACCATAATCTGTGTCTTCTTACAGTTTAATTCTATCCCAAGTTGTTCACTGTGTGCAACAATCGCATCTAATTCATGTTGCATATATTGCCAATTATCTGCAATCAGTACTGTATCATCCGCATATCTAATGTTATTGATGTTATGTTCTCTAATAACGATTGCTTTCATATCGTCAACATTTCTGAAAATATTTTCACTGTTCAGGGAAAATGATCTAGAGACATTACACATCCCTGTCTCACACCTCTCTTAATAGACTGATATTGACCTTCTTCATTATCAATCACTATGGCAGCTTGTTCTTTCCAATATATATTTTTATGTCTAAGATCTTTCCCATCAATTTGTAGATCTGCAAGCATCTCCATCATGTTGATATGTCTTACTTTATCGAAAGGCTTTGTGTAGTCAATAAAGCAAAGATGAAAGTCTTTGTTTACTTCTATAGAACGTTCAATTAATGTCCTTAGCATATACACAGAATTTACTGTATAATTGCCTTATACAAACCCTTATTGTTCTTCTCCTATTTCGGGTTGCATTTTCTTCCTAATTCTTTGCATAATATTTCTTAGCAAAATCTTCGTGATGTGGCTCATTATACTAATTGTTCGATGTTGATCACATTCCAAGGCTCCTGATTTCTTCGAGATTGCAATAAATATAGAATTACATAATTCAAGAGGTATATCTCCCAGTATCGTATATTGTGTTTAGCAGTCTGGTGACTTGGTCTATTCCCAATTCTTCTAAGGTATTCTGGTATACAGACATGTGGATCATAGCCCGTGCAGGGAGTTCATTCACTGTCCTACGATTCTCTTGCTGTGATCTATGGTAACATTTATGTAGATACTCATGTGTCATAAAGGTGATCAGTTACCGAAACCAAAATAGAAACTTATTAAAACCACTTGTCATGACATTGCTACAAATGCTCTCAAAATTAAATGTTTACGCATCTATTCAACATAACATTTCCCTGATATTTTACCTGTTAAATACATCCGATACATGGAGCCTCCGTGTTGACGTGGTTACGGTGCCTGCTTCGCTTTTTACCGGTCGATTCCGGTCCATGTCGTTTGGTTCAGATGTGCAGTTTTCTTGTAGACTTCTTGGGTTCGTCGCTGGAGCTTCGGAGTTCGTACTTAGTGTGACCTTTTCGGCAAAACGCCCTGCGAAAAGAGACCGAGCTATAAGGGATAAAACACGGTGCAATGAAGTCGATCCCCTTGCTCGTGTTTACACCTCCCTTTTTTCTACATCAGGTATGCCTAATGGGATCACCGCTGTCTCCAGAACACTCAGATGGGAAGCTAAGCAAGAAGCCAAAGACACCATCATCATACCAGACTCCATGAACATGCTGCAGAAAATAGCAAAGGGTAGTCCCCGTGATGCCTGCGTGGACAACAATCGAAGTCACACCTATGGTTGCTTAACTGGATGTAGATGTGCGCACCTCGACCCGCCGGCGTAAAGGGCAATGAACCCACTGACAAACATTGCACCAATAGAATCGGGAAGAAGCATGGAAAAGGCCGATATCGCCATTGCAGTGCGGACCCAGATGTCTTACACGGACGAGTCTCTGACACTAATTCGATTACGTGAACTGGATATTAATCCTGGCCAAGCACTTGATGGCGTCTTTGAGAACGAGAGAGCGGATAGTAAGCTTCTCTTGAGAACAATGAGTAGAGAGAGATGTTTTGAGATGACTTCAGCATCGACGGATATTAGCATGTATGCGAATACCCCGTGTAATTGGAGTTAGATCGTGATAAAATAACATAGTATCTCGACGCCTTCGTGCCACATATAATTTTCATGCATCTGCTGAACATAACATTTTCACTCATTCTCTCAAAATAACATTTTCGCTCATTTGCTCAACATAACATTTTCACTCATCAGATCAACATAACATTTCCTCTCATCAGCTTAACACAGCATTTTCACGCAGTCGCTCAACATAACATGTCCACACATCCGCTCAGCGGAAGATTTCCACACATCCGCTCAACATAACATGTCCGCGCATCCGCTCAACCTAACATTTCCTCGCATCCGCTCAACATAGCATTTTCACTCACCAGTTCAACATAACATTTTCACGCTTCCACTCAACATAGAATTTCACGCATCTGCCCAACTTAACATTTTCACTCATCCGCTCAACATAACATTTAACGCTTTCTCTCCTCCCCCCCCCCCCCCCCCCCCCCCCGTAACATTTCCACACATCCGCTCAACATAATATTTTACACATAAGAATCAGAGTTTGTCAATTCAAATTGACGCCCTATGTTTATAGGAGCCCATGTGGAAAGCAATGTACAGGAACACGTCAATAATAAGGCATGTCGTAAGAGACGACTCGGGATTGATAACGTGAGGCTGACTACATCATTTCACAGAAAACTACGAAATCAAACCAGTTATCAACAAGCCCCCACCAGGGGCTTGGTTTGAATTGATTTGGGGCATATGCTCCGCTGGGATATGAAAGGCAGGAGAGCAGAAGACGAGACTTTCAAATAACTAAACCATGTCACTAAAAATTAAAAAAAAAACTATCCATCTATCGGTCCGTCAGTCAGTCCACCGGTCAACCACAATTAAGTCGTCTATTTGCTATGCTGGACCCAGTCGGGTGCATCTTTCATTTTTACTGAAAGTTATTATTATTACCAGTGTGCTAATTGTGTCTTTTTGGGGCATTCAGTCTTCAGAAATAAGTAGTTCAAGAACTGTTTTCGCACGCTTTGTAAGTGTATGTTGCTAGCCCCACAATTGTTCACAGCAGTCGGACTCCAGGGATGGTGGGGTTAGTATCACACGGGGTGCTTCACTTCCATTACATGCCTTAATACCCACTTTAGCATGGCTCAACTTGAAATCCTAGGTCAGTATTGTTTTCACGTGCTACTGCTTCTAGTGCACTGTAATGATTTTTGCATGTGGATTAGCTTTCACTAGTCCAGTGTCAATCGCCATCAGGCCAACCCACTCCGACCTTATATTATATAATATCAAATATATTTCTCCAACTGACCAGTGTAGGTGTTAAGCCCTCTACATCGGCATTGGAATATTTGAATTTTAAGAGTGTTCGTTCATATCCATTCGGCCACGCTGACCTCTTAAGTCAATTTAAAAAAAACTGACATCCTTGCAAATTTGAACCTTTGATTACGGGACGGCAGGTAACTGGGTCAGCCACTGGGCAACGCGGCTTCCAGACATTCTTCTGGGCTATTTACAGTTGTCGATAACAAAACCAGACTTTGCACAACCAGAACTGAAAGACCGACCATTACTGTAAACCTGGTGGAAGAACTACAAATGCTAACAGTCTGTCAAATCTCTTTGACAGCTGCTGCTACTCGTGAAGACCAGTATACGACTCCCGCGTCCATCATTCGAGAACGTTGGCGAGGAAAATCTAAAGTTTGGTGTAATCATTTCTGCAGCCCACGTCAGGGTAAACAAATATGATGTGTGCTGGTTGTTTGTACAGCTATAGAAATGGCCGTGCTTGAACAGATCGCTATGACGAATTTTCCGGCACCGAAATAGAAATACGACTTGACAGCGGCAGAGTATCCGGTATCTTGGTTCAGTTGTGAAAATGGTCAACTATTATTTCAAATATTGATCGCCTGTGGCTGGTTATTTATTTTTAAGTGGTTATAATCTCTGAAGTATGCCTGTCTGTTTGTGCATGTTTGTGTGTCTGTCAAACTCACGGTTACATTGTCACAAACAGTTTGTTGGATGATCTCCAGAACTAAGTTTAGAACCACGAGCTTGGCAATTAATTCTGTTGGTCTCAGACAGTTGTTACTTCAGCCTTTAGTGTACGCGTTGGAAAGCCGCATTTTAACAATCTCATGTTTGGGTAAATGTATATTATGGTTGATAATATTATGTTGAAATTCATTGCTCCAGATCAACTTATGTCTGAAAATTACATCACATGTTAACACACAGATTAAATGTGTTACTTCAACTATCAGTGCACGCTCTGGGATATCCGGTATGTAACCATCATTTTTTTTCGAAATAAGTGTCGGGTCATGATTATTTGCTTTTATTACACGCATATCTGGCCATTCACCACATGTCAACATACCGGTTACCAGAAGTCACTTGTAGAGAGATTGAAATAAAACGCACACCACACGTGACCGAATCTGGACTTGTAGAGGATCAACAACTGGAGCAATAGTAAGTGGCAAACAATAGGTACAGTTCCCCTTTACACTTATTGGGCTCACGATGCTAGACCAGTGGTTCTCAACTGGTGCAGAATTACCCCCCCCCCCCTCAGGTGGGAATTTAGGATTTCCCGGGGTGGGGTTGGGGGAGGAGGGGGGAGGGGGGGGGAATTACGATTATTTCAAGATTTCATTAATACAAGAACCGATTACTTGATATTGTTTTTACGTCCGTACGTTACGGTTCTGTACTTCTCGCCCTTCTGAAATTCATTTTATAACGTAAGTAGACCCCCAAATCACATTTTATGTAGACGTCTAGACTTGTTCTAGTATGTGTTATTAAATTTAGCTGCCATTTTTACGTATACTGTGTAGGAGCGGGGAGGGGTGAATTTATAGGGAGGAAATATGAAAAGGGGGAATGACGTTCTGATAATATGGTGAAGGGGTGCACGGGCCAAAAAAGGTTGAGAACCACTGTGCTAGACCTATGGTTTATAGATCACTCGGCACTCGACAGATCATGTGGTCAAACCATAGCGACCTCCTTTATATCCCAAGACATTTCCTGACACCCGTGTTTGAAGCTTGGACATTGAAGCCCAGGTCCATTTCAAAATTTGCCTGTGATTGAACCTGTGATCACATGGTCGCAGCAAGTGGAGTCTGGGAAATTTATGGCGAATTTTGACTCACTTCAATCAGCGCAGGGTATTCTTATTAATAAGACTGTCGCTCCCAAGCAGTTATTGTTTAAGTAACAAAGGTTTGAATATGAAGAACTTAATATAATAACAAACTATCATTAAAGAGTACAGTTGAAATAATAGGTTTAGATAGGGTTGTTTTAAAAACAATCTGTGAAAGAAGTCAAAACAAACAGCATATATGCAGTTGCCAATAGACGTGTAATGAATTAATTACCATCTAATGAGCAGAACAGCCAATTGATTCACATCCATGATGCAGCCAGAGCCAACGTGGTTCTTAAATATCCGGTGTGCTGACGGCGGGGTAGCGGAATCTTTTCTACAGTGGTCATTTGAACTTCAACCTTGATTACATGTTTATAAATCAATGGCGTGGTACTGAAAATAATTTCACCTGGTAAATAAACCAGGAGTGGGAGTTGATCGCAACGTCCTGCGAAGGTCATGCAACTTTTATATTTAGAATATCCAATAGACGACTGCCGGTCTCCCTGGTCTAAGAGTTAAACGACTTTCTCCGTAATCCAGTTTATCCACGTAGGGTAACGCAGAACGCGAGAATTGGTAGCGGTTCTCGCCGCGTTGGTGACTTGCGGGATATGTGAGCAGGCCACTCAGAAATCAATGGCAAACTACTGAGTGTAATCTTGCCAAGAAATCAACAACAGCGGTAAAATGATGGTGTTGACAGCGATGACCTGAAAAAAGGATACGCGAAAAAATAGACGACTGATGCGTTAATTACCATCTATAGAACAGCCAATAGGCCTATGATGCGTAAATTATCATCTGTTGAGTAGTCATTAGACAAATGATGTGTAACTCCCATTTTGTTAGCATCAAAATAGGCACAATTTACGATAATTACTAACCATTGAGCAACCAACAGAAGAATTATGCCTTGATTACCATCTATGGATATCAAACAAATGATGAGTATTTGATAGACAATATATTATCTGCCACTGTAAGTTTTTGTGTCAATAGTTTAGTAGTCGGTGTGCCTAGAGTCCGTTCACAAATGATTGCTCTCATTCACCACCAATTTTTTTTTTTAAACTGTCTTGCATCGGTAAGCAATTTTTCCTGTCGTCTTATAGTGACCCCTACCAAAGGAATATGTCTTTGATGTGCCCAAAGGCAACTGGAATCATTGATGTTTTTGGCGAAAATGTAGTGAATTCACGCTAACAAACTTGTTTTACAGTAATGCACGTCAGTTCAAGTGACGACACAAGGCGTATCCAGATTCTCATGGAATTGGGTGAAATGTGTAATATTAGTAAAGACAGAGACTTTACAGAGGCAAGCGGTAAATAATGTCGAATCGAAATGGAAATGGGCAGGAAAGTAGAAGGAATATATTTCTTATCTTATTTTTTCATTTCCTTCTTGTTTCTTCAGCTGCTGGTTAATGTGTACACAAGGAGTCATATTAATAGGATGTATTTTGCTTTTTATATGGAGTTCATAAAAGCTTCTAAACAGCTGTGGGTCAATGTGCATATGGAGTGACCAGAGATGGTACCGCAATTTAGTCCTCTTGTGTAAATTTTTAAAGATATTTTCAGCTGTGTAGTTTGTTCACACGTGCACATGGGTGAAAGAACTTTTTTGAGTCTTCGAGAAAGATTGTCTACTCTGCTGTTTACTGTTCAGAGACGGGACATGATTACCTGTTTTCCACGACGAATATAGTTGTGAATGCTTCTGCATTTGGCTTCCTTGTTACCGGCCACAATGTAGGCCCACTTTTTTTTTATTGAAGTGTATAGATTGATTCGTATGTTTGTGTGTTGTCCCCTAATTTGACAACGTCTTTGTTCTCACGTTTCTTGTTATGCCACAATATGTCAGTTTCTACCGCAGTATTACTCTTCAGTTGATATACAATGCGTTTAGTGTTTTGTTTTCAATGCCAGTTGTTTGTCACCGCTGAGGGCTTGCGGAAATGAAAATTCAGTGTGGAAAAGAAACTGTTGAAATTGACAAGTTGCATTGTTTGTGCCGATGCTGTAATATTTAGGGCCTGCAATTCTTCTGAACAGTTGGGGCAAAACATCACAGTAGATGTGCATATGGATTAATGTCTGCGATCTTCACAGACCTTATTCTGTGAAGGACGATTCCAGTAGGTTGATGATTGCTTTCGGTTGCATAAAATTCAATCCATCCTGTCTCCAATAGTCATCGTCCTCTTTCAACGCATGGTCCTCACATTTTTTCCCAGTAACTTTTATCAATATTTAATAGCGCGGACTGGGTTAGTATCTTGATGTCAGACAATTTGAATGTAGTATTGTCAGCTGCCACCTGTCCTTTAATTGTAGCCCACACTAGTTCTATAAGGTTTAAATGAGAATGGTACGACGGCAGTCTCAAGAACCTATGGCCATGCTCTTCTATCAACATATCGATTTGATATTTCTTGCTTTTTTAGCGTCTGTTCTACATGGGACAACAATTTTAGCTTGAAATGAGTTTCTGGAAATGGTATGTTTTCCCTTCAGAGCCATATCTGTATTGCTTCCTCTTCCTTTGTGCTCGTTGCCGTAGGTATTTTGTCTTCTTGGGCAACGATATTGTGGTATGCTGCATTGTCCATATTTAGACAAGACGGCATACCTAGAGATCGAGGACTGTATTCTAGCGCTAGTCTTTAAATACATTACCACTCATCTCATTATGATAATACCTATTGTCTGAGTGGAGCTAGCCATTATTCGTACTCTCAGCATGGGTTATGACGAAACACTGTCCTTTAATACTGGGCATATGTCGCTTTGTCTTTCCATCCATTGATTGCCATTCCATTTCATTTGTGTAGTGCGCATTGATCCAGGTTTCATCCAAATATTTAATGTCATAAATTTCTTTGCGCATTTCCCTTATTTCACGTAGGTATTTGCTTCTCATGGCTCCTAATTGGGGTTGCTGGCAGTAGTAGGATACGTCCTAACTGATTAGCATTTCTGGATTGTGGTGCTGGATTGACCCCAATCCAGCTGGATTAGGGTTAGGGTTAGGGGTTAGGGGTTAGGGTTAGGGGTTAGGGTTAGGGGTTAGGGTTAAGGGTTAGGGGTTAGGGTTAGGGTTAGGGGTTAGGGTTAGGGGTTAGGGTTTTTTGTGTGCTCCTAATTATACTTTCTGGATTGACCTCGCTGGATTGCCCCCAATCCAGCTCGGGACCAGGGCGGTTTGGGTAGGGTAGGTACTAAGGTCATATGTAAGGGGGCGATACATCTAAGAAAAGACATGATTCTAAGAGCAGATAACTGTGTGTATAATATTTTAACTAATTTTAAAAAATAAAATAAAAACATAAATAAATAAACAACAACCAAGGGCGCGCGGCGGCGGGCGCAGGAGCAAGCGCGGCCGATCGGTCGCGTGGAGCGGTCGACCCCAGTAAAACAGTGTCTTGTAGTACCCAAGTGGCCAGTCATTGCTGAGTGATCACTAGTCCAGTTATTGACGAGTACTGTGGTGGGGTTAGGTGGGTCGAAGTCTCGAACCGCGCCGGGTGTCATATGAAAATTATAATAAGTAAAAAGGTATCTATGGCATGTATATGATCTGTAGTGGGTCGTAGTGGCTTATAAAACTATCATCATATAGATTACACCTCTTCAAATGAAAACCTTAAAAAAGTAAAGATGGCTGTAGTAACGGTTGTAAGGAGGCGTGGCTTCGTGGTATTCGTTGTTAAGGGGTTGGTGAGTGGTGATGTACCTATATAACAGCTTCCGAACAATTTAAAGGGATGGGCGAGTGGCGAAGTGGCTAAGTAAATGCGTCGGTTCCTTGCTAAGAGACAGAGGAGTTGCTAGATAAAGGCTCCAGGTCGTTGTCAAGGGGTTGGTGAGTGTACAAATAGCTAAATAACTGCTTCTGATCCTTGTTAAGAGGTGGGCGAGGGGCGGATTGGTTGGATAATTACGCCCGTTCCTTGGTAAGAGCCAGGGTGATCGAGTGGAGAAGTGGGTAAATATAGGCATGGAGGTATACCACCGACACATTCAACACATAATTTCGGCGTCGGTCGTCAGAAGACCAAGGATATTTTCATTATATGTCTATTGTAAAGGGGTCGATTGTTTGTTATATTATCTATAGTGGTTGGGCCTTAAATACTATCAGCATACCGGTTATAGCTCTTCAAATGAAAACTTTGAAAGTGTAAAGATGGTCGATGGTTTTAGTGGGTATGACTTTGTGATATTCGTTGTTAAGGGGTGGGGTGAGTGGATGCGTAACTAGATAAACGCTTCCGAACACTATCATCGGGTTCCAATCCCAGTGGGGTGGTCTAGTGGTAGAAGAAATATTGATAATATTTGGTTACTTAGTTGTGATTTCGAGCTCGGTTGTTATTAACCCGGTTATGTTTAGAAAAGTAGAGGTGTTGTGCTGGTTGCGGAGTATGTTTAGGGGGTACCCCAGACACCGTGGAAGTGACAGGTTCGAATCTCGGAACTTTGTCGTGGGTAAGATTTCCAGTCATCAAGGTGAGGGTGTCGTCGCGGCCACAAGTCCCACCGCTGATGAAAAACACAGGCAGCAGATTTCACCCTTGTACCTACGAGTTACAAAATATAAGCTAACTTAACATTCAGAATATGACCTCAACAGGTGTTGCCAAAAATCAATACTTATTCTCATAACGGCTAATCCAGGGGATTATCGTCCTCGTAATGACCAAGTCAGGTTAATAATATTTCTTATATCTCCGCCATTGCAAAATAGTTCGCAATATTAATAAATGTTCATATAAAGGTTGGAAGGGGATTAAAAGATTAACACCTATTGTCGGGACATCCAGTAAAAATCAATAACACTACCCTCGATTTTTCTCATAATTGCCGATTGGAGATTATGGGCTAGGTGTATGTGTCCTTATTTAGTTAAAACAGGTGGTATGAGTAGGAGATATCACAAACAGTATCAGCATGTGCCACTCTGATCTTAAATATCAGTAGTTCGTTATTCTTGTGACATTGAAAACGCTTGTGGCTTGAAGACGGATGGTGTACTATGTTATTGGGTGGTTTATATAGATTGACCAGTATGTGAAGTTGATAAGGGCACCGCTGCCAGCGCATCGTAGCTGTGTTGTGACTTGTCGCCTATTACATCCGGGTGTAAAAATAACCAAAAATATTTCACATCAACTCAGCCATACCTCTATATAGCTGCACTGCGAACATGGCTAGAGTCTACTTTAGGAAAGTATCGTGTATCTGTGTATACGGGTTTACCACTGCTTATAGATGTCTGCAGTATTATTAGAAAGCGGCCGTTATGTCTACATTATCAAAGTATGTTGCCTTACAGAGCTGGTATAGTATCTATGTGTCTGCTACGTTGTATGTTTTGTCATGTTGCCTTGTAGTATTTGGAGGGAGTTTCATGCGGTTGTCTAGTGAACTTTTTAAAAAACTATGTCTCAGAATCCACAACGCCACTGGCATTAGAGGCTTTTCAACTTGTCTGCTCATTGACCACGCTTCACAGTCATACAAAAGTACGGGTTCTATGTAGTACTTAAACACTCCTTTTATTTCTCATTACATTTGTCAACTTTATATTAGTCAGTATGTTTTCCAATTTGCAAAAGACAACCTTCATCACAGCGAGTCTTGTTCCAACGCTTTAAAGCCACCTCCTATCAGAAATTTTTTTCTTTCCTTTTATGCTCACGGCTACCGTTTCCCCATTTCAAGCTCCATGCCTCTACTCGTATGTATTAGTGTAGTAGAAGTAAACCAACATCTCACAAGATAGACATGTATTACCACAATGTATATGGACCTGTGGGAAACGGCTACATCCGGGCAAAGAGGGCGTTGTATCTGTCACAGGCGTATGGATACAGCCGAGACACGTGGTTAAGAAGGATACTACAGAAAAAAAAACAACGGTATTATGTTGGCGATCGAACCAGGGGACCTAATTCGTGATGACCACCATGTACGGGAGTGATTCTGCACCCGCGTCAACAGGGCGTCGGAGGTTTAAAAGGGTGTTCATTCTCTCGCTTTTCTATTTCCGAGTCGTCATAGGGTCACCAAGTAACAGTAAAGAACACGAAACTACTACTACCAAGGCCTCTATACACCACAAGGCAGTTTCGAATATAATATACACAACTATAATCAAGTCATCACAGTATTCAACTAACCCGTTCTCATAGACATAGAGGAGAGATGTGAGCACCGAGGCCAGTTGGGGGAGGTGTACCTTTTACTTAACATCTATCGGGTCATACACCGACGAGTGTTTAGCTATATTTATCATATAATATTACCCGTGAACACAACAAGCTTCCCCGGATCAGTCTTAGGCTTCTCATATAACATGACATATCACGTACCCGCTGTCCTGACCAGCAAAGTTATCGCTTCTCAGAGCAGACATTTACACTTTCATTAATTCTTCTGCCTGGCCAAAGGGGTCTTTGCATCTTTCCGCAGAAACCTAGTTCCAAAGCTAATATATGTTTTTCAATGTGTCGGCTCATTACCACATTTCACATCCTGACAAAAGTACAGGTTCTATGTTCCACTCCAACAGTCAAATAAGAAAAAAATGTTAGCCAAATTATTAAAATGTTGGCCAAATATAGAAATATATCGACCAGACGTATAAAGTATAGTAAAATATGTTAGCCAAACTTATAAAACTCGGGATCAAAATAAGAAATATCTCAACCAAGCGTATAAGAAATAGGAAAAAAGGCTAGTCAAACTAATGAAAATGTTGGCCAAATACAGAAATATCTCGACCAACTTATAAAATGTAGGAAAAATTGTTAACCAAACTGACAAAACTGTTAGCCAAAATAAGAAACGTCTCGGCCAACTTATAAAAGGTAGGGAAAATTGTTAGCTAAACTGACAAAACAGTTGGTCAAAATAAGAAACGGCTCGACTAACATTGTAAAAAGTAGGAAAAATTGTAACCAAATTAATTTAAAAGGTGACCAAAATAGGAAATATCTCGACCAAACTTATGAAAAGTAGGAAAATTGTTCGTCAAATGTGACAAATATTGGGCAAGTAGGAAATCATGTTAGCCAAATAGGAAAAATATCGATCAAACTTATAGATGTCTCGTCCAAACTTATAAAATGTATGAACATTTGTTAGCCAAAGGTGAAAAATATTGACCAAGTAAAGAAATATCTCATCCGAATTTATAACAAGTAAGAAAACATGCTAGTAAAATCAAGAAATATGTCGACTGAAGTTATACAATAGGCGAACGATGGACAAACTTATAAATATGTCGACCTTTATAAGAAAATGTATTACCCAAATTAGGAAAAAATATTGACCAAGTTTTCAAATACCTCGACCAAACTTACAAAAAGTAGGAAAATATGTCGACTAAAACAGGAACATTTGTTAGCCAAAGATGAAAAATATTGGTCAAGTAAAGAAATATCGCATCCAAACTTTTAAAATAAAGGAAACTTTATTAACCAAATGTGAAAAATATTGTCCAAGTAAAGACATGTTTCAACTAATCTTATAAATATGTCGTCCAAACTTATAAACATTAGGAAAATGTGTTAACCAAATGGGAAAAATATTGGCCAAGTGGAGAAATATCTCAACCATACTTATGAAAGGAGGAAAATGTGTTAACCTAATGAGAAAAAATATCGCCCAAGTGAAGAAAAAAGTTACACAAAACTTATAAAACTAGGAAAATGTGTTAACCTAATGAGAAAAATATCACCCAAGTGAAGAAAAAGTTACAAAAAACTTATAAAACTTAGGAAAATGTGTTAACCTAATGAGAAAAATATCGACCAATTGAAGAAAAAAGTTACACAAAACTTATAAAACTTAGGAAAATTTGTTAACCAAATGGGAAAAATATTGGTCAAGTGGAGAAATATCTCAACCATACTTATGAAAAGGAGGAAAATGTGTTAACCTATTGAGAAAATATCGCCCAAATGAAGAAAAATATTACACAAAACTTATAAAACTTAGGAAAATGTGTTAATCTAATGAGAAAAATATCGCCCAAGTAAAGAAAAAAGTTACACAAAACTTATAAAACTTAGGAAAATGTGGTTAACCTAATGAGAAAAATAGTGAACAAGTAAAGAAAAACATACACCAAACTTCTGAAAAGTAAGAAAATTTGTTAACCAAATGGGAAAAATATTGGCCAAGTGGAGAAATATCTCAACCATACTTATGAAAAGGAGGAAAATGTGTTAACCTAATGAGAAAATATCGACCAAGTGAAGAAAAAAAGTTACACAAAACTTATAAAACTTAGGAAAATGTGTTAACCTAATGAAAAAATATCGCCCAATTGAAGAAAAAAAGTTACACAAACTTATAAAACTTAGGAAAATTTGTTAACCAAAAGGGAAAAATATATGGGCTAAACTGAAATATGTTTACCGAAGTAAGAAAATGTGTTAACCAAATGGGGAAAAATGTTGGTCAAAACATGAAACATCTCGACCAAACTTATAAATATCTTGTGTAAACTTATAAAAATGTAGGAACAAATATTGCTTCTGTAGTTATGTCAAACGTGTCTTGAACTGTTATCTGAACAGACATTTCACAAGACATGTTCATCAACGTCAACACTTTCCCTCTTTTACATTACCGAAAGCTTCAGCTTATCAGTCCAGAGTATCCACTAAAGAAGCACTTATGCATACTAATCACCCAACTCTTCACACTCTTGGTTTTTTTTTCTTTTCTAACACAAAGTGTCTCTGTCTTTCATAGATAGCTTCACAACTTTTCTATGTAGCACCACTAACAACTCCAAACCTTCGTTGCACATGAGCTCTAATGAAACATTCATAACAACATTTATGGCAATGCAATCTGTGGCTCCATCTGGGATAGTTTCAATATCATCTGAGTATTCGTCAGCAAAGATCCACTTCCCATGGCTGACATCTTCAACTTTCTATACCACAATGTCTGCTACACTAACCTTCCATTGGTCCATCTTTCAATAATACAAAGAGTGTTCTCGAAGTCTAGCTAACATAACATTGCTTACTTTGTCCACCTCTATCACAATTTGTCATTTCATAGCTGCAATAGCGGCAAGTCTGCAACCAACCAACAGTGTCTGTTATGAAGTCGACCTTTCTTAAAGCCACGTCTGCCTTGAATACCCTCTACCACAGCGTCTAACCGACTTTCAACGTTTCATACCAAATAACATTAACATTCTCTTTGATTACAGAACAGCTGATTTTCTGCTGACTAGGCAGATTTTCCAACCTCGTGGAGATAAATCATAGGCCCCATAACCTACTAGGCGCTATTCTAGACAACGAATATGGTCATCGACCAGCACCCCTAGGCAGAACTTGAAAAAACAACAGAGCTTGGGTTATTGAGACGAATGAGTTGCATTCCTTGGACTACCAGAACGACATCAAACACAACAAACTCTTTCTTACTAACCCTAACCCTAAGTATACATCAACTAACCCTAACCCTAACCCTAACTATACAACAAACTCTTTCTTAAGAGACATAGATACACACCAGTGTTTGAAATGAAAAAGTTAAATTTATGTGATTACATTTAAATTAAAATTTAAAACTAATAAATCGCACTTTTATTGCTCGCTTCACTTAATATACAGATATAGGGTAAGTATAGGTATAAGTTAGGTATAGGACATATATCAAACTTACAGCCTGCGCAATAAAAGTGCGATTTATTAGTTTTAAATTTTAATTTAAATGTAATCACATAAATTTAACTTTTTCATTTCAAACACTGGTGTGTATCTATGTCTCTTAAGAAAGAGTTTGTTGTATAGTTAGGGTTAGGGTTAGGGTTAGTTGATGTATACTTAGGGTTAGGGTTAGTAAGAAAGAGTTTGTTGTGTTTGATGTCGTTCTGGTAGTCCAAGGAATGCAACTCATTCGTCTCAATAACCCAAGCTCTGTTGTTTTTTCAAGTTCTGCCTAGGGGTGCTGGTCGATGACCATATTCGTTGTCTAGAATAGCGCCTAGTAGGTTATGGGGCCTATGATTTATCTCCACGAGGTTGGAAAATCTGCCTAGTCAGCAGAAAATCAGCTGTTCTGTAATCAAAGAGAATGTTAATGTTATTTGGTATGAAACGTTGAAAGTCGGTTAGACGCTGTGGTAGAGGGTATTCAAGGCAGACGTGGCTTTAAGAAAGGTCGACTTCATAACAGACACTGTTGGTTGGTTGCAGACTTGCCGCTATTGCAGCTATGAAATGACAAATTGTGATAGAGGTGGACAAAGTAAGCAATGTTATGTTAGCTAGACTTCGAGAACACTCTTTGTATTATTGAAAGATGGACCAATGGAAGGTTAGTGTAGCAGACATTGTGGTATAGAAAGTTGAAGATGTCAGCCATGGGAAGTGGATCTTTGCTGACGAATACTCAGATGATATTGAAACTATCCCAGATGGAGCCACAGATTGCATTGCCATAAATGTTGTTATGAATGTTTCATTAGAGCTCATGTGCAACGAAGGTTTGGAGTTGTTAGTGGTGCTACATAGAAAAGTTGTGAAGCTATCTATGAAAGACAGAGACACTTTGTGTTAGAAAAGAAAAAAAAACCAAGAGTGTGAAGAGTTGGGTGATTAGTATGCATAAGTGCTTCTTTAGTGGATACTCTGGACTGATAAGCTGAAGCTTTCGGTAATGTAAAAGAGGGAAAGTGTTGACGTTGATGAACATGTCTTGTGAAATGTCTGTTCAGATAACAGTTCAAGACACGTTTGACATAACTACAGAAGCAATATTTGTTCCTACATTTTTATAAGTTTACACAAGATATTTATAAGTTTGGTCGAGATGTTTCATGTTTTGACCAACATTTTTCCCCATTTGGTTAACACATTTCTTACTTCGGTAAACATATTTCAGTTTAGCCCATATATTTTTCCCTTTTGGTTAACAAATTTTCCTAAGTTTTATAAGTTTTGTGTAACTTTTTTTCTTCAATTGGGCGATATTTTTTCATTAGGTTAACACATTTTCCTAAGTTTTATAAGTTTTGTGTAACTTTTTTCTTCACTTGGTCGATATTTTCTCATTAGGTTAACACATTTTCCTCCTTTTCATAAGTATGGTTGAGATATTTCTCCACTTGGCCAATATTTTTCCCATTTGGTTAACAAATTTTCTTACTTTTCAGAAGTTTGGTGTATGTTTTTCTTTACTTGTTCACTATTTTTCTCATTAGGTTAACCACATTTTCCTAAGTTTTATAAGTTTTGTGTAACTTTTTTCTTTACTTGGGCGATATTTTTCTCATTAGATTAACACATTTTCCTAAGTTTTATAAGTTTTGTGTAATATTTTTCTTCATTTGGGCGATATTTTCTCAATAGGTTAACACATTTTCCTCCTTTTCATAAGTATGGTTGAGATATTTCTCCACTTGACCAATATTTTTCCCATTTGGTTAACAAATTTTCCTAAGTTTTATAAGTTTTGTGTAACTTTTTTCTTCAATTGGTCGATATTTTTCTCATTAGGTTAACACATTTTCCTAAGTTTTATAAGTTTTGTGTAACTTTTTTCTTCACTTGGGCGATATTTTTTCTCATTAGGTTAACACATTTTCCTCCTTTCATAAGTATGGTTGAGATATTTCTCCACTTGGCCAATATTTTTCCCATTTGGTTAACACATTTTCCTAATGTTTATAAGTTTGGACGACATATTTATAAGATTAGTTGAAACATGTCTTTACTTGGACAATATTTTTCACATTTGGTTAATAAAGTTTCCTACATTTTAAAAGTTTGGATGCGATATTTCTTTACTTGACCAATATTTTTCATCTTTGGCTAACAAATGTTCCTGTTTTAGTCGACATATTTTCCTACTTTTTGTAAGTTTGGTCGAGGTATTTGAAAACTTGGTCAATATTTTTTCCTAATTTGGGTAATACATTTTCTTATAAAGGTCGACATATTTATAAGTTTGTCCATCGTTCGCCTATTGTATAACTTCAGTCGACATATTTCTTGATTTTACTAGCATGTTTTCTTACTTGTTATAAATTCGGATGAGATATTTCTTTACTTGGTCAATATTTTTCACCTTTGGCTAACAAATGTTCATACATTTTATAAGTTTGGACGAGACATCTATAAGTTTGATCGATATTTTTTCCTATTTGGCTAACATGATTTCCTACTTGCCCAATATTTGTCACATTTGACGAACAATTTTCCTACTTTTCATAAGTTTGGTCGAGATATTTCCTATTTTGGTCACCTTTTTAAATTAATTTGGTTACAATTTTTCCTACTTTTTACAATGTTAGTCGAGCCGTTTCTTATTTTGACCAACTGTTTTGTCAGTTTAGCTAACAATTTTCCCTACCTTTTATAAGTTGGCCGAGACGTTTCTTATTTTGGCTAACAGTTTTGTCAGTTTGGTTAACAATTTTTCCTACATTTTATAAGTTGGTCGAGATATTTCTGTATTTGGCCAACATTTTCATTAGTTTGACTAGCCTTTTTCCTATTTCTTATACGCTTGGTTGAGATATTTCTTATTTTGATCCCGAGTTTTATAAGTTTGGCTAACATATTTTACTATACTTTATACGTCTGGTCGATATATTTCTATATTTGGCCAACATTTTAATAATTTGGCTAACATTTTTTTCTTATTTGACTGTTGGAGTGGAACATAGAACCTGTACTTTTGTCAGGATGTGAAATGTGGTAATGAGCCGACACATTGAAAAACATATATTAGCTTTGGAACTAGGTTTCTGCGGAAAGATGCAAAGACCCCTTTGGCCAGGCAGAAGAATTAATGAAAGTGTAAATGTCTGCTCTGAGAAGCGATAACTTTGCTGGTCAGGACAGCGGGTACGTGATATGTCATGTTATATGAGAAGCCTAAGACTGATCCGGGGAAGCTTGTTGTGTTCACGGGTAATATTATATGATAAATATAGCTAAACACTCGTCGGTGTATGACCCGATAGATGTTAAGTAAAAGGTACACCTCCCCCAACTGGCCTCGGTGCTCACATCTCTCCTCTATGTCTATGAGAACGGGTTAGTTGAATACTGTGATGACTTGATTATAGTTGTGTATATTATATTCGAAACTGCCTTGTGGTGTATAGAGGCCTTGGTAGTAGTAGTTTCGTGTTCTTTACTGTTACTTGGTGACCCTATGACGACTCGGAAATAGAAAAGCGAGAGAATGAACACCCTTTTAAACCTCCGACGCCCTGTTGACGCGGGTGCAGAATCACTCCCGTACATGGTGGTCATCACGAATTAGGTCCCCTGGTTCGATCGCCAACATAATACCGTTGTTTTTTTTTCTGTAGTATCCTTCTTAACCACGTGTCTCGGCTGTATCCATACGCCTGTGACAGATACAACGCCCTCTTTGCCCGGATGTAGCCGTTTCCCACAGGTCCATATACATTGTGGTAATACATGTCTATCTTGTGAGATGTTGGTTTACTTCTACTACACTAATACATACGAGTAGAGGCATGGAGCTTGAAATGGGGAAACGGTAGCCGTGAGCATAAAAGGAAAGAAAAAAATTTCTGATAGGAGGTGGCTTTAAAGCGTTGGAACAAGACTCGCTGTGATGAAGGTTGTCTTTTGCAAATTGGAAAACATACTGACTAATATAAAGTTGACAAATGTAATGAGAAATAAAAGGAGTGTTTAAGTACTACATAGAACCCGTACTTTTGTATGACTGTGAAGCGTGGTCAATGAGCAGACAAGTTGAAAAGCCTCTAATGCCAGTGGCGTTGTGGATTCTGAGACATAGTTTTTTAAAAAGTTCACTAGACAACCGCATGAAACTCCCTCCAAATACTACAAGGCAACATGACAAAACATACAACGTAGCAGACACATAGATACTATACCAGCTCTGTAAGGCAACATACTTTGATAATGTAGACATAACGGCCGCTTTCTAATAATACTGCAGACATCTATAAGCAGTGGTAAACCCGTATACACAGATACACGATACTTTCCTAAAGTAGACTCTAGCCATGTTCGCAGTGCAGCTATATAGAGGTATGGCTGAGTTGATGTGAAATATTTTTGGTTATTTTTACACCCGGATGTAATAGGCGACAAGTCACAACACAGCTACGATGCGCTGGCAGCGGTGCCCTTATCAACTTCACATACTGGTCAATCTATATAAACCACCCAATAACATAGTACACCATCCGTCTTCAAGCCACAAGCGTTTTCAATGTCACAAGAATAACGAACTACTGATATTTAAGATCAGAGTGGCACATGCTGATACTGTTTGTGATATCTCCTACTCATACCACCTGTTTTAACTAAATAAGGACACATACACCTAGCCCATAATCTCCAATCGGCAATTATGAGAAAAATCGAGGGTAGTGTTATTGATTTTTACTGGATGTCCCGACAATAGGTGTTAATCTTTTAATCCCCTTCCAACCTTTATATGAACATTTATTAATATTGCGAACTATTTTGCAATGGCGGAGATATAAGAAATATTATTAACCTGACTTGGTCATTACGAGGACGATAATCCCCTGGATTAGCCGTTATGAGAATAAGTATTGATTTTTGGCAACACCTGTTGAGGTCATATTCTGAATGTTAAGTTAGCTTATATTTTGTAACTCGTAGGTACAAGGGTGAAATCTGCTGCCTGTGTTTTTCATCAGCGGTGGGACTTGTGGCCGCGACGACACCCTCACCTTGATGACTGGAAATCTTACCCACGACAAAGTTCCGAGATTCGAACCTGTCACTTCCACGGTGTCTGGGGTACCCCCTAAACATACTCCGCAACCAGCACAACACCTCTACTTTTCTAAACATAACCGGGTTAATAACAACCGAGCTCGAAATCACAACTAAGTAACCAAATATTATCAATATTTCTTCTACCACTAGACCACCCCACTGGGATTGGAACCCGATGATAGTGTTCGGAAGCGTTTATCTAGTTACGCATCCACTCACCCCACCCCTTAACAACGAATATCACAAAGTCATACCCACTAAAACCATCGACCATCTTTACACTTTCAAAGTTTTCATTTGAAGAGCTATAACCGGTATGCTGATAGTATTTAAGGCCCAACCACTATAGATAATATAACAAACAATCGACCCCTTTACAATAGACATATAATGAAAATATCCTTGGTCTTCTGACGACCGACGCCGAAATTATGTGTTGGATGTGTCGGTGGTATACCTCCATGCCTATATTTACCCACTTCTCCACTCGATCACCCTGGCTCTTACCAAGGAACGGGCGTAATTATCCAACCAATCCGCCCCTCGCCCACCTCTTAACAAGGATCAGAAGCAGTTATTTAGCTATTTGTACACTCACCAACCCCTTGACAACGACCTGGAGCCTTTATCTAGCAACTCCTCTGTCTCTTAGCAAGGAACCGACGCATTTACTTAGCCACTTCGCCACTCGCCCATCCCTTTAAATTGTTCGGAAGCTATTATATAGGTACATCACCACTCACCAACCCCTTAACAACGAATACCACGAAGCCACGCCTCCTTACAACCGTTACTACAGCCATCTTTACTTTTTTAAGGTTTTCATTTGAAGAGGTGTAATCTATATGATGATAGTTTTATAAGCCACTACGACCCACTACAGATCATATACATGCCATAGATACCTTTTTACTTATTATAATTTTCATATGACACCAGGCGCGGTTCGAGACTTCGACCCACCTAACCCCACCACAGTACTCGTCAATAACTGGACTAGTGATCACTCAGCAATGACTGGCCACTTGGGTACTACAAGACACTGTTTTACTGGGGTCGACCGCTCCACGCGACCGATCGGCCGCGCTTGCTCCTGCGCCCGCCGCCGCGCGCCCTTGGTTGTTGTTTATTTATTTATGTTTTTATTTTATTTTTTAAAATTAGTTAAAATATTATACACACAGTTATCTGCTCTTAGAATCATGTCTTTTCTTAGATGTATCGCCCCCTTACATATGACCTTAGTACCTACCCTACCCAAACCGCCCTGGTCCCGAGCTGGATTGGGGGCAATCCAGCGAGGTCAATCCAGAAAGTATAATTAGGAGCACACAAAAAACCCTAACCCCTAACCCTAACCCCTAACCCTAACCCTAACCCCTAACCCTTAACCCTAACCCCTAACCCTAACCCCTAACCCTAACCCCTAACCCCTAACCCTAACCCTAATCCAGCTGGATTGGGGTCAATCCAGCACCACAATCCAGAAATGCTAATCAGTTAGGACGTATCCTACTACTGCTGGCAAATGATATTTCTACTTCCCTTGTACTTTCTAAACGTGAAGCCTAATGTCATTATATTTTACCATAAAGTAGTTTTTGTATAGCTCTATGTCATTGTTCTTTCTCAACAAATCCCTTAGTTTTCTTACAGTCACTGTTTCTTATGTAACCAACATTTTTATAACAGCCATTCTTGTCAAAGCTGTCTACAATTGCCTTTCTACCGTTTGCTTATTGCGCAGTGGTTTCATACCAGATTCTTGTACCCATCGACGAAATGAACTTTTACTTAAACCCAATGCATGCACTGTTCTTTTCTCTGGATTTGTAATAGTATGACATCGTTTCCTGCGATCAGCTTCTTGGTAAAATTATGTGTACAACTTCATAGCCATGCTTTTAAAGTGTACACAATTTCACATTCAATCCCAGTCAACAATATTCACACATTCAGATTTTAGCAATAAATGGTAAGATTTATAAAATAATTTCCTTTCATGAAAGCGCCCACTATAGGTGGAATTATTGACGACACCTCTGATCACTTCCGTCCCACTACGTGACGTCTTGTCATCATAAAATTCCCGTGCTGGACGAGAAATTTTATTTATTGAACGCTGAAGTTTCCGTGTGAAGGTGTAATACATTTCATAAATGCACTTCATCTCTGACCCGTAAATTATAATAAAGCAGATAAACATACACTGTGGTCTGCTGTAAAAATCTCCAGAACAATTTTTGTTGTGTGGACATATTGATAAGGTTATATGCTAAATTTCATCATTTTCCCCTCAGTTGGTTACTGAGATATGGGTTTTTATATAGGTGTAAACAAATATAAACGGACTATAGAGATTTCCATTGTGCTATGGTCCAGAGCAGGGGTCACCAAACTACGGCCCGCGGGCCGGATCCGGCCCGCGACGTTATTTCATCCGGTCCGCCGACGCTACTTGAACTTGCTTGATATAACGTATGGAACACGAGACGTTATGATAGAATATAAATGTAAATATTATATTTAGAATAATACAAGATCTTCACACGTGCGGAGACCTCCTGGCTGCTATGTGTCTTAAATTTACTATTTTCAATTATACATTATCATATCTAGATTTTTTTGGTTATTGTAATGTTTGCTCATTTCGCGCCATTCCAAGTCCTTCCCCGGCTCGTGGTAGCGCCACCTACACTCTGACGTTACCATGGTTTCCGTGGCAACATACACATACACATCTTTCCCTCCCCCAGATATAAAGGGCTGTCAACTCTGGTCCGATGCTCCAGAAATATTTACTTCTTTTTGCCAGTCATCCATTTTATAGGTATGTAACAAGAATTTCTTTTTTGACAGTACGAGATAAGTGAACTAAAAGTGCGAATAGAGGCAATAAAGTAGCACACATTGCATAAAAATGCCACGGAAGCCTCATGTTATTACGAAAATATTATTCCGAGCTCAGAAGAATTCTCCGGTCTTAATCTAGCTGGTCTCTAGGCCAGTGTTTTTCAGCCTTTCTGCTGGAGCAGATCCTTACGCAAATGTTTACGTTGCTCAAGAAACTCTGTGCGATGATCCAAGTGTCTGTCCTACTTTACGTAATAAACCAGGTGGACAGAAATGTTGCATTTAGACGATTTCGATCTGTTTCGGTGGAACCCCTGGCTGCAACTCACGGAACCCTGGTTGAAAAACTCTGCTCTAGGCTGTTTATTTAGGCCGGCCCTATTTATATATTTTGCAAACCTTTGCTTCACCAGTGACTCCTAGTCCTCTGCTTTTCTTGTGTTTAAATAGGATTTTAATTATGTTTCTAATTCAGCGTCTTTTTCATTTTCAGATCAGGTGTATTTCATCCTTCATTATGGCTACTAAGAAAAGAAAAGTGGACGCTGAGTGTCGCGTTTTCAATGAAGAATGGGGAGTAAAGTACATCTTTGTGGAACCAAAGGACCAGAAAACCAGTTGCGTAATATGCAGCGAAAAAGTTGCCGTTTTGAGAGAGTACAGTCTTCGGCGTCACTAAGAAATAAAACATCTATCAACATACTCAAAGTTTTCTGGAAAGTTACGCTCTGAGAAATATGAATCCACGAAACGTGGTTTAGAAACACACAAACATCTCTTCACAAGAAGGTTTATGAGAATGAATCTGTCACTCGTACACGTTACAAAATAGTGCATAAGAGGGCAGAAAGAGGAAAACCGTTTACTGAGAGCAACTCCATCAAAGAGTGTATAATGTTAGCAGCAAATGACTTGTGTCCTGAGAAAGTCGATTTGTTTGGAACTATCAGGCTTTCGGCAAGTTTAGTTGTGCGAAGAACAGAAGAACTGGAAGATACCCGAGAAAACTAGTAACTTGTTGTGGTTTTCTCTGTCGATGGATGAGTCTACTGATCTCTCGAGTACGTCACAACTTCTCGTGTTCATTCCTCTCATCTCATCATCTCATCTCATCTCATCATGTTCCTCTTGTACCTTGCGGTGTCGAGGTGAAGTATAAACAGCTGGAGAGTGCCCGCTTATGGGCTTCATGTATCGATATTCCTATGGACTCTGTTATTCCCTGCGTCCATCGTTTACGAGGTCAGCTCCTTCCTTTGCTTCCCTCTGGTCTGTACATCATTCGCCTGGCCCTGCAACCAGCAGGGTTAGGATCGGCTAGCTTCTCCCAGGAGGGGTTAAAAGTGAAAATTAGTAGCCTGCCGATGACCCGCATATTATACAAGTCAACCCCACCTCCACGTGGTGTAGACTGGGAAACCATGACCGCGAGGTCATGGGCTAACAGGGATATGGCTTGCAATAGGGGATGGACTCCCTATGGTCAGATTTTTGTCCTAAACCTGCGACTGGCCTAGCAAGCCGGCAGGGGATCTTCATACTGCTCGTAGAAATACTCGTTATCATTCGTGGTGTCAATTTGGACTTTCAGATAACGGAACATTTGACATCCGTTTGCAGCATGCATGGAACAACAATTGGAAAAGACATTTTCATGGAAGTGCAACAAGTTTTGCAAGACTATAACCTTCAGTGGAATCAGCTTCGGGAAAGGTGGGTTA
>JACEFZ010018752.1:0-73691 GCA_014155875.1 Cepaea nemoralis | reverse complement strand
TGAGTGTGGTTTTATGAGGATGAGTTCTTGTTCTGTGTTCTCCGGTGGCCACCGATTCTTTGTCTTCCTATCGTGTGTTAGTACGAATGAATTCAAGTTGGTTAAATGTGGAGAATTAGTAATGCTGAGGTCCACACCAATAATAGACCTGTTGGTGATGATGATAGGGAGTATGAACTATTTTCAGAAAAGTATGCGTTTTGAACTTTTATGCTCAAGGTCAGGTATTGATACATATATACATGATGAAAGTAAAATTTAAAAAAGAAAAATGGTTTAAGCTGATAGCTTGAGAAGAAGAAGTACCATTGATGTATATAGGAGAGGAAGTGTTGTATAATAAAGGGCGGATAGCTATTTCATGCGGGGTTGTAATTTACCTGTAACTTATTAGTTTTGGGACGTAAATAATATTATAGAAGTAAAAGCAGCTAGTTATCTGAGAGGTGGAGTAAAGTAAAGTTGCGTGTGGGGGATAGTAGCGGATGGCTATATATATATATATATATATATATATATATATATATATATATATATATATATATATATATATATATATATATATATTCCAAGTGAAATTAAAGGAATGATGGAGCAGTGATATGAGTTAAAAACTTGTAGCATATTTTACTTAGATTTTTTTGGTTGGAAATTATAGTAGGGTTCTGGGTTTAAGACTTTTCAGGGAAAAGTCTTGGTTGAAGAAAGGGAGGAAATGTAACAGAGTTAGGAATAGGAAGAAGGGGCAACGAGGTGTGCATAGTCAATAGGGAAGTAGGGCACGGTCAAGCACCATAATATGGGGTAGTTAGGGTGGGTCGTCCTATGACGAGGATCTTAGAAACAAGGTCAGTTGTGAATGACCCATCCTCCGATATGGATGTATGATTTAGCTGGGCAACATCTGGCTTGATTGATGGTTTGTTATAACTATCTACGTTGATTCTGAATAAAGTAATATGAAGAAAGAACCGTCTTGGAGTTATTGCCAGTTCACCGTTACTTCGCTGTACTGTTACACCCCTTAACATACTTTAATCTCTGCATTGCTATGGCCAGTCTCCTCAACACACTTTAATCTCTACATTGCTATGGCCCTTAACACACTTTAATCTCTATATTGCTATGGCCCTTAACACATTTTAATCTCTACATTGCTATGGCCAGTCTCCTTAACACACTTTAATCTCTGCATTGCTACGGCTAGTCTCCTTCCATCATTGGCACCTTTCCGTCTTGACAGACGATAGTTTGGTACATTGTCCTTCAAAAAGGCTTAATAACTACGACGCATGGCGGTGGAGAGTGTGGCTGGTAAGGCCAATTCTTGCTGCAAATGTTTGCCCACAGGAGATGCATGTGAAAACATGGTCATTTTCACCATTGTGCACCATCTTATGTCTCTCACGCTCTGTGTGTGCTTTATCTGCAATCATTTTCTCTTTTGTCTTTATTCCATGTCTGATGTTTGCCCTCCATGCAACACGTTCAGCGGCGACTTGCTCCCAGTGTGCATTATCTATGCCTGTATCAATCATGTCCCGCTTACACACATCTTTGTATCGTAGTAGAGGCCGACCCTGAGATCTCCTACCCGTCTGTAATTCACCAAAAAGATGTCCTTTGGTATTCTACCATCATCCATCCTCCTAACGATGTCCTATCCATCTAAGTCTACGAAGACTGAGCATGGAATACACCGTCACACAACCTGATCTTTCCAATACTTCAGTATTTGTGATTTTAGTCTTGCCACTTAATACCAAGTATTCTTCGCAGACACCGCATATGAAAGCTGTTTAAACGTTTCTCTTGGCGTGAGTAAGTTGTCCAGGTTTCACTGCCATAAAGAAGAGTACTAAGGACACAGGCTTGGTAGACGAGGACTTTTGTTTTGGCAGTAAGCTTCCTGTTCTCCCAGACTCTTTTTGCTAACATGTTCATTGTTGTTGCTGCCTTGCCAATCCTGATGTTGATTTCCTGATCGAGGGATAATTTGCTATTTACCTCTGATCCTAGATATGTAAAATGGTCTACTATCTCCAATTCGGCGTCGTCAATAAAGATTGATGGTACCCTATGTGCACCTTATGACATAATCTGTGTCTTCTTTTTGTTAATTGTTAAACCAAATTCAGAACAAGCATTGGAGAATGCAGACTAGTAGATGTTGTAATTCTTCCTCAGAGTGGGTCATAATCGCAGCATCATCCGCAAAAAGCAACTCTCTGATTAGTACCCTCCTAATTTTGGTCTTGGCCTTCAATCTCTGAGCATTATAGAGGCCACCATCTGAGCGTGAGTGAATGTATATACCAGCATCCTGATCACGAAAGGCATATTTCAGTAGAAGTGAAAAGTATATTCCAAAGAGGGTGGGAGCTAGTACACAACCTTGCTTAACTCCACTCTTGATTTCAAATTCTTCAGAAGTTGCACCATCAAACTTGATTATACCCTTCATGCCTGTGTGGAACGATTCCACAATGGACAGAAGAGCTGGTGGGCAGCCAATCTTCTTTAGTGCTTTGAACAGACCCTCACGACTGACCAAATCGAATGACTTTGTGAGGTCAATGAAGGCAATAAACAGTGGCTGATTCTGTTCCTGGCATTTTTCTTGCATCTGTCGCAATGAGAATATCATATCAATGGTAGACCGGTTCTGACGAAAGCCGCACTGTGATTCGGGGTAGACTTGATCTCCCAGGACTTGAAGTCTGCGCAGGACAATTCTAGCAAATACTTTCCCAACAATTCACAGAAGTGAGATACCCCTATAGTTGTTACAGTCGCTCCGATCGCCCTTGTTCTTGTAAAGCATTATGTTTGAATCTTTGAAATCCTGTGGGACTTGTCCTTCTCGCCAGCATAGCTCTATTAGCTGGTGGATCTGTAGAGCGAGTGTGTCTTGCCCGCTCCTGATTACCTCTATTGGAATCCCATCCTTACCTGGAGCCTTGCCAGATGCAAGTTCATTTATAGCACACTTAACTTCTGTTATGGTGGGAAGTGTGTCCAGGTGGTCAAGAGTTGGCAGGGCCTCTATAGCGTTGAGGGCATCATCCGCTAGCTTGATCTCACTTGAGTAAAGCTCTAAATACGTAGCAATTTTGGTCAATATTTAAAAATTGGGTTTTTACTTATGAAATCATACCAGTTAGATAGAGCTTGACAAGACGAATCCAACGGTATCTCAACGAAGAGTGTGCGTTAATTCTAAGCGGAGTTATGAATTTTCTGGTGACGTAATTTAATACCAGGAAGTGCAATGATAAACTAACAGATAAGTCAGAATTTATCGCGGCCCTAAAATTGGAAGCTGAGAAATTCTGACTTCTATTACCGTGGCTTGTTTATTTTTAAACGGACAACGTTGTGCCATATATCATTGCGTCCGGGGCCGCGAGGCCTAGCTTGACAGTATTTTTTATTTTTTGATAGGATGTGCCATGACCTAATTAACAATTTAAAATGGCCGCCAATTGTTTATTATTTGCCTTCTATTACCGTGGCTTGTTTATTTTTAAACGGACAATGTTGTGCCATATATCATTGCGTCCGGGGCGGCAAGGCCTAACTTGACGTATTTGTTATTTTTTGATAGGATGTGCCATGACCTAATTAACAATATAGTCATTGGAGGGTCTTCTCTGTGATTATTTATTGTATTTTGTGTAGGTATTTGTTTGTTGATGAAGCTAGTCAAAACGTCCTGTGGTTTTCGTTATTCTTTTATGTAAGCTTCATTACTCTGTGTAATTTTATATTTTCAGATTTGTCGCAGTACAAAAAGAAAAAAAAGAGGCAAGTGAAATATTTCATCCAGCTAACCTTCCGAGGAGATGAATAGGTCCAAGTGGGCTCCCCATGGCCACTCGGTCAATTTGGCGATATGACTTGTTTAGAAAGTTGAATTGAATGTCGGCGGTACATAATTTTAATAGCTACACATTCCGAATTGGGTGGACAAGATACTACACACAGAAGATGGTAGCCTAGGCAGGCCGACACACCGGAACAGTCCTGCTTCATCGGTAGCGAGACATGTGCTCGAGAGCGGTCACGTGGTTGAAAGAGACAGTGCCTTCCGTGTGTTGTTCAACACACAAAGTAGTCGATTGTTAAAGTTTGCTGAAGCTATAATAATCAACCTTCGTAAGCCGTCGTTGTGCAAGCAGAAAGACATGTTAGTCAGTTTAAAATTACCATGGTAGACAATCGACATTACTGTGCGAACATGTGTATATTTCAGTTTGAAGGATTTATCTAGTTAATTCACGTAAGTTGTGTGATTTCTGCAGTATGTACCTGACGAGATGCAGCGAAATATGCCAGGCAATAAATCGTGCAATCTATTGTTTGTGTCTTCATTATTCAAATATATAGAAACTCACCACAGGAAGGTGTGCACCTGAATTGTTTTATCAAATTGACACAGGCTGTGGCAAAGTAGGTGTGACAGGCAGAATCTTGAATGTCACAGGAAATGGTTCAAGAAAGAGTGTCACAAGTGATGGCCATTCTTTGGTTAATTGCTTTTTATGTTTCACAACTAATTTTTTAAATATATGTAAATTATTAGTAAGAGTACTTTCCTGTATTAGCTTGCCTGGTTCGTTGGCATGAACGAGATTCCTCACTTCTCTCAGCACATCAGGTACAGCACGACCATCTACTATCATATTGTATTCTTAATGTCCTAACTGCATTGCGACAGCTTTCTTTTGTTGATTAAATATCATGCATTAATGTAAGTAAGTAAGTTTGTAACTGCTGCATAAATTAAACAGCAGTTAATTAATTATTAAGATATTAGATAATTAAATATTCACTAAAATTGATTTCTACTTCTGCTCTATAATTATTGATTACACTGTTCTGTATCTAATAGTGAGCAATTAATAATTAAATACTAACTTATTTAAAACATATAACTTATTTTACAGTACTGTATTTAAATCTACAAGGATTTAACAATCTACAAATCTACTTCTTTAATCTACAAGGAGTTATAAGTCAAATTACCTTACTATTCGTGAATATAATCCCAAAAGTAATTCTAATCTATTCTGTTTAATTTTAGTAATTAAACTGACAGTTCAAATTATAAAATAAACAATGGATCGCATATAATAGTATAATAGTATTACTATACTATAGCGTGGGTGTCGCCATAGATAGAATTTTGTGAAGTGGATGCGCTATTCAGAGTCTATTCATTCTCAATATGACTGGCTATGCTGCTATACTACAAAAATAATTTTCCTAACGAAGAACGAATAGGGGGATGTTGCAACTCTGCACATTTATGTAAAATTGAACGGGGAACTCAAAAATGCAATAAAAAGTTAAGTTTCTTTAATCTACAAGGAGTTATAAGTCAAATTACCTTACTATTCGTGAATATAACCCCAAAACTGCAATAGAACATAGTTTCTGGGCATCAAAACTTCGGCGCTCAGCAAAAGAACCAGTACTTAATATATCAGAATAGCTTCCCCTGTCGTCGTACCATGCTGCTTTCGAAGAATTAAATTATTGCATGAAGTTAAGAAAACCAAAACCAGAAGCAGCCGGGAAAGTTCGATAAGTCTGACATTGCTATAAATAGTGCTCGACCCATCTATCCACCTACTGTTTCTTATCTGTTATGATTTCTCCAGTCAAGGTTTTCAATGGTGCTCTTCTTTTGATCACTGGACCACAGGCTTTCTTTATTCCTTCATACATGCTTCCGATGTTTCCCTTATCACTTGCGATTTAAATGGACTCACATAATTTGATCCAATAGTCATTTGCACACTGCCTGGCAGTCTTTTGTACATCCTTCCTAGCTTGCTTCAGCTCACTCAGAGTGTTACGTGTTGGTCTTTCCTTGTTTCTTAAGAGAGCTATCTTCTTTTTATCAATCAAGGGCTGCAGTATCTGGCTGTTTGCCGCAAACCAGTCCTGCCTCTTATGATCCACAGTGCCATAAACCCCTACCGCTGCTTTATAGTTTCCTTAAGTTTACTCCATTTATCATTTACTATACAATTTTCTGATGTATCATTGAAAGCATCTTCAAGTTGCTGTTGAAATTCAAAGCACTTTCCAGGATCGTGAGTGTTAATCAAATTAATCCTGGGGCTAGACTTGTGTTTAGTTGTGTAGATTCTCTTTGGTCTCAGTCTAACCCTTGCAACAACCAACGAATGATCTGTATCAAAGTCAGCACTGTGGTAACTTCGAGTTAATGATGTATGGTTCAGATGTCTCCGTGTGATAATGAAGTCCAGCTGGTGCCAATGGCCGGATCTTGGATGTTTCCATGTTACCTTATGCAGCTCTTTTGTTTTAAAAAAAGGAGCCAGTCTCCTTGACATACTTTAATCTCTACATTGCTATGGTCCTTAACACACTTTAATCTCAACATTGACATGGCCAGTCTCCTTAACACACTTTAATCTCTACATTGCTATGGCCAGTCTCCTTAACACACTTTAATCTCTACATTGCTATGACCAGCCTCCTTACCACACTTTAATCTCTACATTGCTATGGCCAGTCTCTTTAACACACTTTAATCTCTACATTGCTATAACCAGTCTCCTTACCACACTTTAATCTCTACATTGCTATGGCCAGTCTCCTCAACACACTTTAATCTCTACATTGCTATGGCCCTTAACACACTTTAATCTCTACATTGCTATGGCTAGTCTCCTCAACAGACTGTAATCTCTACATTGCTATGGCCAGTCTCCTTAACACACTTTAATCTCTACATTGCTATGGTCAGTCTCCTCAACACACTTTAATCTCTACATTGCTATGGCCAGTCTCCTTAACACACTTTAATCTCTACATTGCACCTCAACACTTGTTTTCTCTCGTTGCAATTGACATCTTTTTATTCAGTGTACATCTACAATGACACTTTTGAGTCACACTGGGAAAATATTTTGCAAAATTCTTGAAAAAAAGATTACAAACTACTAAAGAACCTCAGCTAAGCGAAACACAGCTTGGATTTAGGAAAAACAAAGGATGCACAGATGCCATTTTTGCTCTTAGACAACTTATAGAAAAATCAATTGAATTCAATGAAACACTCTACTTAGCCTTTGTCGACCAAGAAAAGGCATTCGATAGAGTAGATAGAAACAAGTTGTGGCAAATCCTTAAACAATATGGAGTGAGTACACATCTAACAAACCTATGTAGAAGTTTATACAACAACAGTGAATGCATAGTGAGAGCAACTGGAGGACACTCAGAACCCTTCACCATAAGATCTGGAGCACGACAAGGTTGTGTCCTGTCCTCTCTCTTGTTCATAACATATATAGACAACATATGTAAAGAAACCAGCCAAGCAGAGACAGCAAGAATACCGCATGACGAGAACACAGAAGAAGAACCATCTGCAAATCTAACCATTAGAGAACTCCTGTTTGCGGACGACCAAGCACTAATAGCAAAATCAGAAGCTGAATTACAAGACCACATGAATAGTCTAAACTGAAATGTGTAGGGAACATAACATGAAAATTAGCACAAGCAAAACAGAGGTAATGACTATAACTAAAGAAGAACAAACAACAACAATTCACCTAAACGAACATCCCTTGAAACAAGTAAAGAGTTTCAAGTACCTAGGAAGTATAATATCATCAAATGGCAGATCAGAAGACGAGATCGAAAATAGGTGCAATAAGGCAAATCAACTCATTGGACAAATGGCACCAATACTAAAGAACAAACATGTATCAAGTAACTACTAAGAAAGCACTTTACAACACAATCTTCCTACCAACTCTATGCTACCAATGCCAAACCTGGACAATGACAGAAAAAGAGAAAAGAAAAATCACAACAACAGAAATGAGGTTCCTGAGAAGAATACTCAACGTATCAAGAAGAGATAAGATCAGAAATGAAGAAATCAGGACTAAAGTGGGGGTTAAAGCAGCACTAGATTTTATTAGAAAGCAGCAAGTCAAATGGTTTGGCCATGCAAGTAGGTTACCAGTCAACAGCATACCACAACAAGTAATGATGTACAGACCAGATGGAAACAGAGGAAGAAGCCGACCATGTAAACATTGGACGGAGGGAATAGCAGAGTCCATGGGAATATCGATATATGAAGGCCATAATCGGGCACTCTCACGAAGTTTATACTTCACCTCGACACCGCAAGGTACAAGAGGAACATGATGAGATGAGATGAGATTCTTTCAACGTCATTCATTCATTCAAATATCATGTGACAAGACCACACGTCATCCTGGGTTTTCCAGGAAAGGTTTGCCTAATATTCCGTGCACGGCGATTGTGACCTTTTATATAGATAAGAATATATTTCATACTTACCGTAATTAATGTTTTTTTGTATGTTGTTTATAAAACATCATCAATTATAGATGTATTTTTGAATTATGCATACAATTTTAAATATATCTGGAAAGTTTCATCACCGACATTGCTTTAATTGTGGCTGAAAAACAACATTTTCTGCGAAGACGTGTTTTTATTCTTTGCGTATAGCGACCCGACTGGCATGTACACTTTGTAACACTATTCTAGCACTGTTTATAGACACCCATAAATGTTAGATGGATTTTTGAATTCTGCATGCAAGTTAACATATGTCTGGAAAGTTTCATCACCGACGCTGCTTAAATTGTGGGTGAAAAACAATATTTTCTGCGAAGACAAGGCCTTTGTGAACGGAGAAACCCATGACTGTGTGTCGTGGCGACTGCGCATGCGCATATCAATCAGACTAGCATGTACTTTCACTTTGTAACACTCAAAAACACAAATCATGCAATTCAAACTACTAAATTAACTTTATAAAATACAAGTTCAAAGATTATTAATAATTTATTTGTACACTTGTACTATTTTTTAATCATTTATAACATAACAGAACATATGTTTGAAGTTAGTTTTCATAATCTGCCTGTGACCCGTTGGTTGAGACAACCTCGCACGTGGAGAAAAAACTGAACTGTAATTAATTTTTTTTCTGGCGCTTTGAATAGAAAACCATCAAATGCAGATGGATCTTTGAATTCTGCATCAAATTTGTCAGAAATTTGAAAAGTTTCATCACTAAACTTGCGGTTGAAAAACAGGCTAAGATGATACGATCATGATGAGTGCCTTTGTGAATGGAAAACCCAAAATGGCGGCTTGACTATATTATTAATCTTTGTGGAACAATCAATATGTTCTCGCTAGCGTAGTTGTAAGTATCCTGCATGTCAACCGGGAGATTGGGGTTCTGTTCCTCGCTGGTTTTTTATTTTTTTTTTTCAGAAATTTATTTAGGTGATATAATAGAAAATATTAAACATCATGAACTAAAATATTACATAGAACTAAAAAACTGGAAGTTTGTGAATAAAGTGTGCTCTATGGATCTGTGCAAGCTGCCGACTGCCGAGGAGCGCATCCCACAGAGGCAGCTGAATGATCGAGTGTCGGAATCGATGGATCCAATAGATGTCTTTGTTTAATGTGAATTTAAATTGCCATATAAAATATTTCCCCTGAATCAGCATAGTTTTATCGCTAAACTTGCTCGAATTGTGGTTGAAAAACAGATTTTCTGCGAAGATGTGACTTTGCGAATTGGAAACCTGTTGGTTATGGTCTTGGCGGCCGCGCATCGATGAAGACTACTCAAAACACACAAAACGTGCAATTTGAACTACTAAAGTTAAAGAAAATACAAGTTTAAAGATTAATAATAATTTATTCCTATACTTGTACTATTTTTAATCATTTAACGTAGTTAGAACATATTTTTGAAGTCAATTTTCATATCTGTCTGAGACCAGCTCGCAAGCACAGACAGGTGGTGGAGATAAGGGACACACTGGAGAGCTTAAAAACCGTATGAGGAACATGAGAAATCGGAACTTGCTTCACCTTCAGAAAAATGTGAATATCTATCTTCTATTCTTCACTTAGAATTGACATACAGGCATCATTGAGGTATCATTAGATTTTGATTTTCAAGGCCTATCTATTGTGGTGGTCTCATTAGTAAATACTCAAACTGAAAATCGCGATCAATCAATCAATCATGTGCTATGCTGGAAAGCGTGGAGGGCCATGCGATAGGCCTCTTTAATTATAATTCACCTTGACACCGCAAGGTACAAACAAGAGGAACTTGATGAGATGAGAAGAGACATCTACAATAAAATTACATGCATACAGTATACAGTTTCTCACAGTATCTACTGCTTATAGTCCATATTGAAATTCAACACAATGTGACAAAATTATTTAATTTACCTCTGATATTCAACATCAATAAGATGTTTAAGTTTTATAACGGAGTAGACGGCGAGTCAACACCATGTTCCCAACCATATCGGAAGTTAATCAATAATACAAAAGCTAAACTCAGGCAACGACCAAATGTAATAGAACAATTTTAGTTTGTGGGTTAGAAATGACTGCTATACAAGTTTCATATCAGATGCAATGGATCATGTGACAATAACGCTTCTAGTCAAAGTGTAAGGCAAGATCTGATCATAAGTTATATAATACAGAGCCGACTTAAATATCTATATGAAGTATATGTTATACTGTAACAATGTTCACACATTTAAATAGATCCATGGAAGCTATGTTAGATGTACCTGTATGGGTGAGTGTATGCATATGTGAGTGTGTGTGTGTGTGTGTGTGTGAAATAAAAAGCAATGAATGAATCACTGAAAAACGAGAAGTAGGTTGAGAGCTTTACCAAAGCACAACTACAAAAAAACAATGGACGTTGCGGCCAAAGCCTTCATCAGCACAGAACAAACAAACAAAAATAGATTAACTAATACACGATGGACACTACATGAATGTATAAATATCAACTCATCTGTGGTCCTAGCTTGAGACGGCTATCCATGGGTGGAATGAACGGATATGGGTGTTAAAGGGGGTCAACTGCCTAAAGGTCAGTACAGCCAGAAACTCGGTGATTGGTTAATTCAACCGGTGAGGAAACCCGCGCTAGGGGGATCGGGGTGCGCCCAGGAGAGCGAATAGAAAAATATGGATGTGTAACTCTGGGGCGATGTAACGGATGCAGTACGCAATTCCGCCAAGTTCGAAACGCTGCTGTGGGCAATATGGATGCAGGCCAGCAAGCGTTTGCTATCAAAAAGTAGCACAAGTGACGGTAGTCAGAACGCAATGAGGAACGACCCCATGCAAACCAACCAAGAAGTCACAGAAAGCAGAGATAATGCTGGTGGTGACTCCCACGTCCTGCGAAGGACTTACAACTGGCTATGAAGTGGACTAAAAGATGGCGGAGATGGAGGGGGGGGGGGGTTGTGGATAAGGGGCGTAGGGGACTAAATAAAACTGTGTTGGACATTGAGGCCGTAGGGGAAAGTGAACCCAATTGGAAGATAAGACGGTTTTCCAATGTCTTGCGACCGCACGATTTTATCGCCGTAACACGTATGTCGGCAACCTCACAGCGGTCGGAACTGTTGAAGTGTAGGGGTACCGGTTTCTTGGCACCACTGTCGATATCGGATAAATGTTGTCTAAATCTGTCCGCCAGACGAAGGCCCGTCTCTCCAAGATACCTCATGTCGCAACGTGTGCAGATGATCGCATAGATGACGTTGCGACTCGTACATGAGAAACCCTCCCGGATTTGGAAAGTAGTCTTAGGGAAAGTGAGACTTGTGGTTTGAAGGACATATGGACAAGTCTTACGAGATCGAAGACATTCAGTCGTGCCAGGAAGAGACTTGTGAGATTGGGATAGGGTGCTATGGACCAGCACATCCGTCAGGTTACGATCCCGCCTGTATGCCACAAGTGGGGCTTCTGAGAAGACACCGCGAGTAACCGAGTCTGCCTGGGCCTCATGAGAATATTCTTGGCAGCAATATTATGAGGATGGTAGGTAAGTGAGAGAATAGGTCTATTATTGCGTGGTTTTGGCCTGGAAGAGAGAGCCTCGGCACAACTAATAGACTGGCAGCGGTGAAGAGCTGTAGACAGAACATTCTCCAGGTAGCCTCGAAGGCTGAAGAAATCCTACATTTCGTGGGCTTTTTGAAGGAAATCATTACTATCGTGGCAAAGCCGTCGGAGACGTAACAGTTGTGAGAAAGGAATGGAATCCTTGCAAGAGGGAGGATGGGAGGAGGTATAGAGAAGGAATGCACGTGAGTCGGTAGGTTTATAGTAAACCGTCATGCATAGGCCAGCAGAACCTAAGGAAACTGTTATGTCTAAGAAATTAACAGCCGACGAGGACATAGTGGAGGTGAGTCTGATGCTAGGATGAAAGTTAGAGAAAAAGGCAATGAAGTCCTGGAGATCAGACAACGGCATGTCTGAAACACCAAAGCAGTCATCGATATACCTCCTATAGAGCTCCGGGAGCCTACCAGTGTATTGACTCCATACCTGGTGTTCAAGATAGCCCATGAACAGACAGGCATAACTCGGACCCATCTTAGTGCCCATGGCCACCCCGCTGATCTGGTCAAAATAGTCCCCATTGAACTCAAATGAATTGAGGTTAAGGACTAACTCTGCCAGACGCAACAATGGTCCGGTGGCTATGGTGGGGCCGTGTCTTTTGTCTAAAAAAAATTCCAAGGCTTTAAGGCCGTCAGAGTGAGGAATAGATGTATAGAGTGAAGTCACATCTAAAGTAAAGATGTGGTGCTGAGAAGGGGTGGTGAAGCTGATGGAATCGAAGATGGAGATAGCATGGTTGGTATATTTGATATATGAGGGGAGGCTAGCAACCAACGGCTGAAATATGCTGTCCAGGAACTCTGAAATCCGTTCAGTAGGACAAGAGCAGGCCGAGACGATGGGTCTGCCTGGGTTCCCTAGCTTGTGTGTCTTAGGCAGCATGTACAAGGTGGGTTTGCCCAAGCAACTATCTTGGATGATCAGCGACGTGACAGAGCTGGGCAAGAGGCCTTGTCTGATGATGGCATTCGTCACACTCTTGACCTCGGTGTTGTTAATTACTGTCCCGTCTTCTGTCCATGGTCTGTAGAAAGTGGCATCCCCCAGTTGTTTGTTGCCTTCCTGTATATACAAGTCCTTTCTTCAAACCACTAACGCTCCTCCCTTGTCAGCAGGCTTGATAACAATATCATCACGGCGTTTCAAATGTGTGAGCGCCTGTTGTTCCTCCGCTGTGAGGTTCGAGTGCCTTAGTGGCTTGAATTTCAATTGTTCTATGTCGATGTTGGATGCTCCTGCAGGAGGGACCCAAGTGGATCTGCGTTTGGAAAGGTGGGAGAAGTGATCGGTGGGATCCGAGGAGTTGTCCTTAGTAGGTTGATTACTGAAGTGATATTGCAACCTGAGAGTGCGATGGAAATGATGGACGTCTTGCAGTAATGCATATCTGTCGCCAGAGGGACGCAGAGGTATGAAACGGAGGCCTTTACTAAGGACCGACTTCTCCGGTGCTGATAGGGGGAGATCAGGAGGTATGCACACAACTAAATTGTCGGAAACGATGGTGGGGTGAGCCGAGAGAGAAGAGGCGGAAGGAGTAGGGATAGAGGCACGAAGTTTGGTTAACTTAGTTTTTTTAAGCCGTGGAAAGACATTTATATAAGTGGTGATTAGTGCTATTAGGTGTCCGGTCTTAGTCAGATATGACTGAGCTACCGTATAACAGTAGACGGTACTACCTGTTTTCTGTTAGCGCCGAACGTTGGGCGGCGCTTACCAAACCCGACACCCCACATTGTGCCAACGGCTTCGGGCGGAAGAGCACAATTGGGAGGGTACAAGCCTTACCCTGGTGCGAGGAAATGCAAGCTAAAGACAAAATGTCATGGCAGGGCAGACCAGGCCCTAAGCCTTGGTTGGCAGCTGGTCTAGGATCGAAGCTCCGACAGGCGGACAGTTAGAGCATTGCTTTGCTGATCCGGCAGCTTCTGCAGCTTGTCTTGTTCCAGATGTAGGGGTGTTACCTTTCCTCTGGAGTGAACTAGGCAGGTCGAGAGAGGGATCATGCTGCATGGGCAACACATGATCTCTATATTTTAGCCCAGGCTTTGTGCTATGGAGAGGCAATAACTCCATCCCTGGTCTTAACTGGTCTCGGAATCAAAGCGAGAGGCAACTGTTACGGGTTATAAGTCCCTGTCAACTGGCGTAGACATGGGGCGCCACGCGTTGCCTCTGACGGTGGGAGACACCTACAGGTGTCACTGATCAGCTACCGCCCGCCTCAAGCTGGGCAGCCCCCGGCCAATTGGGTGCTGATCCGCCACAGCCTGCCTGCTTCAATGGGTGCTTGGGGCTAGGACAAAATCTGAATCGCAGGCTGTAAAACCAATGCACCAGGTACTAATAAAAAGAAAATAGAAACCTCAAGCTACGGCTTGCAACCTGGAACGTGAGAACCATGTGTCCAGGATTTTCCACTGACTTGACCAATATTGACGATGTGAGAAAAACGGCTGTGATTGATGCCGAACTCAATCGTCTTAACATTGATATTGCTGGCCTGCAGGAGACTCGCCTCGCTGAGGAAGGGTCACTCAGGGAAAACAATTACACCTTTTTTTGGAAGGGTAGAGGGCAGGCAGAAAAAAGGCAACACGGTGTGGGCTTTGCAGTGAAGAATTCGCTACTGGGAATGATTGAAATTCCAGCAGGAGGAAATGAAAGACTATTATCCCTGCGCTTGGCAACCTCTTGTGGGTTTGCCACCATTATTACTGCATATGCACCGACACTCGATTCCTCTGATGATGTGAAGGATTCGTTCTATGAGGAGTTAGACTCCGTGATCAAGGCAGTTCCAAAATCTGACTACATTTATATGCTCGGTGATTTCAATGCTCGTGTGGGCAAGGACTCGAGTTCATGGCCAGTGTGCCTTGGAAAATACAACATCGGTCGCATGAATGAAAATGGGCAAAGGCTGCTGGAGCATTGCACCAGTAATGACCTATGTATTACAAACTCCTTTTTTAAAACAAAAGAGATGCATAAGGTCACATGGAAACATCCAAGATCCGGCCATTGGCACCAGCTGGACTTCATCATCACACTGGAGACAACATCTGAACCATATATCATTGACTCGAAGTTACCACAGTGCTGACTGTGATACGGATCATTCTTTGGTTGTTGCAAGGGTTAGACTGAGACCAAAGAGAATCTACACAGCTAAACACAAATCTAGCCCCAGGATTAATATTATTAACACTCACGATCCTGAAAAGTGCTTTCAGTTTCAACAGCAACTTGAAGACGCTTTCACTGATACACCAGAAAATTGTACAGTAAATGAAAAGTGGGGTCAAATTAAGGAAACTCTTTATAAAACTGCTGTAGGGGTTTACGGCACTGTGGATCATAAGAGGCAGGACTGGTTTGCGGCAAACAGCGAGACTCTGCAGCCCTTGATTGATAAGAAGAAGAAAGCTCTCTTAAGAAACAAGGAAAGACCAACGCGTAACACTCTGAGTGAACTAAGGCAAGCTAGGAAGGATGTGCAAAAGGCTGCCAGGCAGTGTGCAAATGATTATTGGATCAAGTTATGTGAGTCCATTCAAATCGCAAGTGATAAGGGAGACATAAGAAGCATGTATGAAGGAATAAAGAAAGCCTGTGGTCCAGTGATCAAAAGAAGTGCACCATTGAAAACCTTGACTGGAGAAATCATCACTGACAAGAAACAGCAGATGGACAGATGGGTAGAGCACTATTTGGAGCTTTACTCAAGTGAGACCAAACTAGCGGATGATGCCCTCAACGCCATAGAGGCTCTACCAACTCTTGACCACCTGGACACACTTCCCACCATAACAGAAGTTAAGTGTGCTATAAATGAACTTGCATCTGGCAAGGCTCCAGGTAAGGATGGGATTCCAATAGAGGTTATAAGGAGTGGGCAAGACACACTCACTCTACAGATCCACCAGCTAATAGAGCTATGCTGGCGAGAAGGACAAGTCCCACAGGATTTCAAAGATTCAAGCATCATAACACTGTACAAGAACAAGGGCGATCGGAGCGACTGCAACAACTATAGGGGTATCTCACTTCTGTGTATTGTTGGAAAAGTATTTGCCAGAATTGTTCTGCGCAGACTTCAAGTCCTAGGAGATCAAGTCTACCCCGAATCACAGTGTGGCTTTCGACAGAACCGGTCTACCATTGATATGATATTCTCATTGCGACAAATGCAAGAAAAATGCCGTGAACAGAATCAACCACTGTTTATTGCCTTCATCGACCTCACAAAGGCATTTGATTTGGTCAGTCGTGAGGGTCTGTTCAAGGCACTAAAGAAGATTGGCTGCCCACCAACTCTTCTGTCCATTGTGGAATCGTTCCACACAGGCATGAAGGGTATAATCAAGTTTGATGGTGCAACTTCTGAAGAATTTGAAATCAAGAGTGGAGTTAAGCAAGGTTGTGTACTAGCTCCCACCCTCTTTGGAATATACTTTTCACTTCTACTGAAATATGCCTTTCGTGATCAGGATGGTGGTATATACATTCACTCACGCTCAGACGGCGGCCTCTACAATGCTCAGAGATTGAAGGCCAAGACCAAAATTAGGAGGGTACTGATCAGAGAGTTGCTTTTTGCAGATGATGCTGCAGTTACGACCCACTCTGAGGAAGAATTGCAATGTCTACTATCTGCATTCTCCAATGCTTGTTCTGAATTTGGTTTAACAATTAGCAAAAAGAAGACACAGATTATGTCACAAGGTGCACATGGGGTACCATCAATCTTTATTGACGACGCCGAACTAGAGATGGTAGACCATTTTACATATCTAGGATCAGTGGTAAATAGCAAATTATCCCTAGATCAGGAAATCAACATCAGGATTGGTAAGGCAGCAACAACAATGAACAGGTTAAGAAAAAGAGTCTGGGAGAACAGGAAGCTTACTGCAAAAACAAAAGTCCTTGTCTATCAAGCCTGTGTCCTTAGTACTCTTCTTTATGGCAGTGAAACCTGGACAACTTACTCACACCAAGAGAAACATTTAAACAGCTTTCATATGCGGTGTCTGCGAAGAATTCTTGGTATTAAGTGGCAAGACAAAATCACAAATACTGAAGTATTGGAAAGATCAGGTTGTGTGACAGTTTATTCCATGCTCAGTCTTCGTAGACTTAGATGGATAGGACATCTTAGGAGGATGGATGATGGTAGAATACCAAAGGACATCTTTTTTGGTGAATTACAGATGGGTAAGAGATCTCAGGGTCGGCCTCTACTACGATACAAAGATGTGTGTAAGCGGGACATGATTGATACAGGCATTGATAATGCACATTGGGAGCAAGTCGCCACTGAACGTGTTGCATGGAGGGCAAACATCAGAAATAGAATAAAGACAAAGGAGAAAATTATTGCAGATAAGTCACACACCGAGCGTTTGAGACGTAAGATGGTGCATGATGGTGGAAATGACCATGTGTTCACATGCACCCACTGTGAACGGACATTTACAGCGCAAATTGGCCTTATCAGTCACATGCGCTACCGTCATAGGTAAAAGTTATTATGCCTTTTTAAAGCACAAACTATCGTCTGTCAAGATGGCAAGGTGCCAATGATTAGTGCTATTGATGATACAGCGTATCACACAATACAGGAAATAATTACCTGAGGTAGGATGTTTAAGACGCCGATCGAGGGTGGAAATACAAGAGCTAATGGACAAATGGCGCGCATGGTTGTCGGCAATACAACGCATGCAAAGGGTAGCACATTTAAACTCAATTTTAGATAGACGTCTGCTACAGCTGTCGTGAAGAGAGCCCGCCGATGGGTTAAATCTAGAAGTGAACCCACGTGGGGTGAGATGAAGTCGTAGGCAGTTCTGCGTCTTTTTGTAGATGTTAAGAGCCAAGTCGGTAGCTGTGATTTTAATATCCGTTGGTAGAAGAGAAAAGCAGATGATGATGTATGATCTCAACTGTTGGAATAACTGAGGTGAGTCGGTTGAAGGCATAGCGGTAAATGGTAGAGAAAATATGGATACCGCCATAGGTAAAAGTTATTATGCCTTTTTAACCCTTTACAGGGCAGACACTTGTCTGTTTTTTAGCCCTGAACGGGCAAGATTTTTTCAGGTTCGGTAAAATTTCAGGTTGCGTTAGTAAAAACATCACAAATAAGGTGTTAGTAAACCGATTTTAGTTAAATAAACAACACAATGAAAGGAAAAGCATGCAGAATATGTTACTCATGTGATTGTTGTCAGTAATCCATATATGAACACAAATATTTACGAAATACAGCATGTTGTTTGTGAATTTCCATCATCTATACGGCAATTTACAAACACATTTTCAGAATCATAATCACTTTGTTTAAAGTCCGACTCACGACTGCTAATGCAAAGTAACGCTTTTCACTGATATCTAGCTGCGATTAATAGTCAACTTCGTGCCCTTTAATGTCATTTAAATTGAATCTAACGAAATCTCGGCTATCACTTGAAGAATCGCCTAAATCCATTTTGAAAAACTAAGCACAAAAACTCCCAGAACTTTCAAAAAAAGTCCGTAAAAGCCCATTCAAATTCATAGTAGGTGCTTACAAATGGCGGCCATGTTGTCAAGCTATCGGTGAAAGCGAAAGTAGCCGTTGGAAGTATCGGAAAGCCGAGATATGTCGTTTTTACAATGCATAATAGTATCGGGCGGTTTGGGACGTTTCGCCGGTTACGGTATCGGACGTAAATGGCCGTTCCACCCTGTAAAGGGTTAAAGCACAAACTATCGTCTGTCAAGACGGCAAGGTGCCAATGAATGAATGAATACTGCATGTTAAAGACCTCACTTATATTCTTCATTAATTATTTCTAGTTGTATCTAAACAGTTACTGCATGTTAAAGACCTCACTTATATTCTTCATTCATTATTTCTAGTTGTATCCAAACAGTTACTGCATGTTAAAGACCTCACTTATATTCTTCATTAATTATTTCTAGTCTGTTTGAAATAATTTCTGGCCAGCTGATAATAATAAGCAATATTGTCCAACATAGTCTAGAGTTGCATTCTTGTCTGAAAGAAACATTTGTGATACAATCTCTGTGGACATGTCGAGACAGTAAGGTACATCAGTTCATTAGGTTGAGTATACAGCAAATTACGGAGACTGCATAGAATTTCACAAAACGTATTGGTCACAAATCATAGTTTAGTGTTAATTTCATATCATTGATAGATGACACACTCTCTAATATTTGATCACATTCCTCATGTTTTACTGAAGTTATATAACTTTTCTCAATCCCACTATCATCAGGCGATATTTGTTCATGTTGAGTGAAGAGTTATTTTATTTTCAGTCACTCTTGATCCTGTGTCTGTGTATCCTGCCATGTCTCCAAAGTTGCAGCAAAAACTTCAGGTTAATGTTATCAAATGTTACCTTCTCTATTTGTGGCTGCACTCATACAAAATAGGGAGAGAAAACTCTGACAACAGTGACAAATTTCTGAAACACACAAATGATGAACATTGATGTCGCAAAATGACCGGAGTTTCGCCTCGCTACTGTATGGTCAAAGGGCACCTACTGTGAAAATTCTTGTCAGAGGGACCTAAGTAGTTGACTTGCTTCCCTTTGTTACCTGGAACAGAACCTTCTAGAATGGCTAACTCAGTTCAGCATACTGTGTCGGAGTTAGCTTGCCAGGAATCACACGGGGCACATTCGCTTAAGCTAAATGATCGAGTGATGGAACCGATGGATCCAATAGATGTCTTTGTTTAATGTGAATTTTAATTGCCATATAAATTATCATCCCTGAAACAGTATAGTTTCGTCACTTAACTTGCTGAAATTGTGGTTGAAAAACAGATTTTCTGCTAAGATTAGCCTTTTTAAATTGGAAACCTACGGGTCATGGCAGCCTCACATATCGAATTATCGATTGGACTACACTTTGCAACATTCAAAATGTGCAATTTGAACTACTAAAGTTAAAGTGAATACAGTTTTAAAGATTAATAATAATTTGTGTAATTGTACTATATGTAATCATTTAACATGACGGAACATATTTTTGAAGTCAGTTTTCATATGACCGTTTGAGACAATCTCACACGCACAAACACGCATAGACTGATGATGGAGGTAATGGACACACTGGAGAGTTCTAAGAAGTATGGGGAACATGAGAAATCATAACTCGTTTCACTTTCACAAAAATGTGAATATCTTCATTTAGAATTGACATACAGGCATCATTGAGGTACCATTAGATGTTGATTTTTAAGGCCTATCTACTGTGGTTGTCTCATTAGTAAATACTCAAATTGAACATCATGATGATAACTCCTACCATTGCAAAGGTAGCCTATTGCAAGATGAAAAACATCTTGACCAATAAAAAGATGTCAAATGAAACGAGAAAAAGAGTGTTGAAGTGCTAAATAGAATCTGTACTTTTATATGTATTATTGTATGTGATGTGTGGACAATGAGCCGACAAGCTGAAAGACATCACATCTGGTGGCTGTGGAAATGTTGTTTCTGGGGAAAATCCAAAAAGTACCATAGACTGACAGAAAAACCAATGAACAGGTCCTTCAAGAAACAAATAAAGATCGTAAACTGATTAGAGACAGACGCAGACAGTCACAAACATTTTTAAAAAATTGGGCATGTTATGAGAAGAAATTAATTGGAGAACTTGGTGACAACTGGCAAGATCGAAGGGAAGAGACCAAGGGAAAGACCAAGAAGTAAATACCTGGATGGCTTGGCCACATGGCATGGTCGAGACAGGAACACTGAGCTGATCCACGATTCTGGTGATCGAGTGAGATGGCAAAACATGACTGCCTGCGCTTATCGGCATGGCACATGATGGATGGATGGATTGGTTTATTTACGAACGACTCAAGAATAAAATCGTTCAGTAACCTTCAGAAAGACACATTTGACACCTTGTCCATTTGTGAAATAGATCAGTACGGGTGTCCCCCCACACTAGTGTGTGTATACTTTGGAATTGTTAGTGGACGTGTCCTGTCGGTATGAAGTCTTGAGGGCCAACTGAAAATGGCGACGGCCGCCGAACTCTTGTGAGCGAGTATAAAACATGGACTCGGGTTCTGCACGGAGACAAACTATTTGGTTGATATACACATGGAGGTCTGTCTGCCCTTGCCTTGTCAGGTGGGTCGCGCCAGTCCTTTCTGAGCGTAAGGTTGCACTGCGTAAGGTTTCCTGGACTTCTGATCCCTGTACTATTACACTTGGGTTGCCACAGGGATCTGCCATGTCCCCAGTGCTCTTTAATGTCTACACCAGCAAAGTAGCAGCTATTGAGACACCATGTATTTGTAGAGTCTTGATATTTGCAGATGATGTGCTGAGGCATAGACAGGGCAGAGATAGGCAAAGTTTGGCATGTGGCAGTAAACAGGGTGGCAGAGTGGTGCAGGGACCGTATAAACCCAGACAAGGCATCGGTTGTGTGGCACTCCCTGGATAACCGTTTGTGAAGGCAGATATCCCATGTATTATGTTAAAATATGAATAAAATTTGGAGGAAATGATATAAATCTGTAAAAATTTAAACAATTATAAAATAACACAAAGTAATGCAGCTTTACATAACATAATTACGACACATACAGGATGTTGAGGCGACTAGCCTTCATCAGCAAACAAATGAAAAAACACAACATACAGTCACTGGAGAGGCCTCTCCGGTAACTACATTGAGGCATAACGACTGGTCTGAGGTAAGTAGGAACATGTTTTATTTTCAAATTGTCACATTCCCTGACCAACCTAACATAATCTATAAGCCACACCTTCGGTACAACCAACGTCGGAGCACGCTCAAACTAACTGCTATGCCGTTGTCAGCGTAACTTATTCTAATACTACACTGAGAGTTACACGTTAGTTGCATATCCTTTACAGGACGTCGCAATCAACCCCAGCTTTTGTTTTCCTTTTTTCCCCACTTGTTTCTTTAATTTTATTTTATATTTTAAAAAAAAATGTTTTCCTGTAGTGAATTGAATAACGAAGACACAAACAATACATTGCACGATTTATTGCCTGGCATATTTCGCTGCATCTCGTCGGGTACATACTGCAGAATTTACACAACATAAAGTAAAATAACTAGGTAAATACTTAAAATACCAATACTTAAATTTTCATAGCTTCACGCCTGTTCAGTACAAATGGACCTTAGTACGGACCCTGTTTGACCGTGCTAGGAAGATATGTACCCAGGACACACTGACAGAGGAATTTGAAACTCTGAAGAATGTATTAAACCTGAACAGGTACTCCACGGGATTTATAAAGAGCCACTGCCAACAGCCAAAACCTGACGATACAGACCCGAAACTCAACGTATTCATCCAGCTAACCTTTCGAGGGGATGACGTAATGCAACGTCTACAAGACCGGCTTACTACAGCAGTAGGCCGAACATTCTGTGCTGTAACTCCAGTCATTAGGTACAGAACCACACTGATTCGGACCCCAGCAGTTAAAGATCCTGTCCCCCTGTACGTCAGAAACAATTGTATTCACCAATTCACATGGAGGTGCCAGTCTACCTACATTGGCAGAACAGAGTGGCAGTTGAACAAAGGAATTGCTGAACACAAAACACAATGGGTCGACAAGATACTACACACAGATGATGGGAGCCTAGTGGGGCCGACACACCAGAAACTTCCCGCTTCTTGAATCTCTAGGCATATGCTCGAAAGCGGCCATGTGATTGACAGATTAACAGATTGTGATTGTTGTATAACACACAAAATACTCGCTTGTTAAAATTTGCAGAAGCCATTATGATTAATCTAAACAAGTCAGCCTTGTGCAAACAGAAAGACATGTTAGTCAGTTTAAAATTACCGTGGTAGATAAGTGACATTACTGTGCGAACATATGTATTTTTCAGCTAGAAGGATTTATCTAGTTACTTTACTTTATGTTGTGTGAATTCTGCAGTATGTACCTGACGAGATGCAGCGAAATATACCAGGCAATAAATCGTGCAATTTTTTGTTTTATATATCAGTCTTAGTGATTTTTACGGTTTTCATGTTAAGCTTTATTGCACCCGTTCCCAACCACTGGTTCTATATCACACAAACCGTTAGTCCTATCCGCACACCTCTGTTCCCTAACCTGTAAACATACACCTGTACCATCGCACATTGCAATTTATGGAGAAACATTGCTTGCCCTTGCCAGCCGACAAGTATCTTGCTGCTGATGATGATAACTACTACTGCTACTACTAGTAGTACTATTACGATCACTACACTACCACTACTACGACATAGAGACGTGGATATTGTGTTGGTAGGTGATATTAATTGCGCAATAGGAGACCAATACATAACATCGATACGAAGAACTGCTAAGACACAAAATACTCATACAAGAAAAGATATATGGTGTCATATCACTACACGACTTACACACAAAGATGCAGCACAAATGTAAGGGCGCATGGTAGAATCGATTGTGATTGCTCACTAACACATTCTTTCAAATAAAACCGCAACAGCAACACAGTCGATAAAACGCGGTATAAGAAATCCGCCTCATTCCGCCGCAGTCTATATTGGATTTTATACCCCACTCACCACATCACACAAATGACCATTCACCATCCTTGACTACCTACTCAAATGTATATGCCACACCAATGCTCAGCTCTGACCTCTAGTGTTGTCCATACTGTTAGATGTCTACGATTATATCAATAACACTGACTTCATTCAATACAAATCTTAAGAACGAAAACATATGATGATGATGTTTATACACTGAACATGCCACTGCACACACACTCTCTCTCTCTCCGTCTCTCTCCATCTATCTATCTATATCTCTTATAGACAAGAACCCCACGAGGAGTCATTGTGTACCACCACCAACCTTCACTCCATACACTATCAATTATGCAGATACATTATTCAAGAAACATTTTTACTACATTAATATAAGCAAGGACACCGACAACCAACGACTCACGTCTTGCATACAGGGCGGTCATTATAATGACGATGCTGTTTTGGTAATCTTCGCACCTCAACACCGCTGGCCCTATCCGTGCACCCCCGTAATCCTAATCCGTACCCCTAAACATGTGTATGATGATGAAGTTTCTATAATACTTATGACACTAAACCACACCTCACTTAAGTCATTGAGACTGTCACAGAAATCATTCGGTTCACTTCGGGATTTTTCCATCTGGTGACATGTCCATTGAGACATCAGGCAGCCGGGTGACAAATTACTGGTCAAAGGGAAAGAACCAGTAAAATGACACAACCCGACCAGAGTCGTTGCTCGCCCTTTAGGAATATTCCAGAACTTGGTTGGCGGAACAGGTTTTCTGACACTCAGGACTGCGCATATCTGACGCATTCGCAGTTGATCGTCTAGGATAAAGAGTGAATTGTGAACGAAGGTTGCTGGCAGGCAGGCGACATGTTGGCACAGTGCTAAGAGATAGAGAGCGGGACAACGTGTCTTGATAAGGGTTGAAGACCTTTGATATTATGTCCAGTCGTAGTGACAACGCTTCTAATATCCACTGTCATACTGTGTGTGAAGGTTCTACCTTGATGAGAGCAGAGCGAATATCTGGGAGACGAGTCCAGTGATACAGACTATGGCGAGTGCCTGTGTTAGCAGCCTTTGAGCCCACTACCCCTGCAAGAGGTATTTACCACCGAGAGTTTCATCTCAGTATGGGGTCCAGCTAACTCACCGCCCACTCCACGTCTGATATACCAGGTTGTTGGCTCTGACTGCAACTTATTGACTTGTTCTTGATATCACCTGGGCAAGTATCTCGATGTTGTTATTGTCCTAGCTGTGACCTTGACTGAAATACCATCCTGCCAGCTAGCTAATGATGTCTTCGCTACCAAGTGCCTGGTCCCCTGTGACAAATGATATTAGAAAAGAAATGTTACCTGCTTTTGAATTTCCTACAGTGCCACTCTTCAGCAAGAGATGTACCTGCGCCGGGATACCCGTGCTACTAGTCTGCTGATTTACGCTGGTCGCATGGACATTTGGGACTGCCAATACCATTTAGTGCCAGATCCACTTCTCGCTAGACCAATGGTGCTCTAGATACGCCCGGATTGTTTCCCAGAGAAGTGTCTTAGTTTCATCGCCACACGAGAGACATTGATTGTGCCTACTTTAGTATGGTCCAAACTTCAGTGACGTCATCAACTAGAGGTCTCAAGTCCTAGTGTTTCGACACGCCAGCTATCCTGTCCAAAGGGAGAAGACGATACCTGGCCAGAGGCATGATATATTCGGTGAGCGTGTCTGATTTACCACATAGTGTGATACTAGAGCTCCTGACTGTTATGACACCACCTCCTGCAGGCTACTCAAACCTTGCCCTGTCTTATCTCTCATAGATACTGCGAGGCCCACCTTGGAGTTATCATCATCATTGCCAGACGGTAACTTGCGATAAACAATGAAAACATTATAAAACGATCAATGGTCCAGGGTTGTACCAATCCAACAGAAATGCAGAAGCATAATATCAGCAACGATCAATGATTCGAAGCCGGTATTCATGATGCTGAGGCTCTCTTTATTTGCCTATGTCCAACCTTTGCACACATTCATAATACAGGTGATAAATTATAATTCATTGGTACCGTGCCTGTTATGGCCAGGCGGGACGGTAATGAAAAATATTAGATATGAATAGTATAATATACTGTTGGACATATTATATACTTGCAACTATAATGTCCCGGTACTTCTGTCCTTCACGAATCTGCTCTGTGTCACCTTGCTCTGACTTACTAAATCCCATTCTGAAAGAGGATACAGACTCGTGGAGTGGGCAAAAGAACAGGAAATGATTGTAGGAAACACCTGGTTTAAGCAACACCCTAGAAGATTATGGACATGGAGGAGTCCGGATAGCAGGATTAGAAACCAGATTGACTACATTCTCATTAGCAGAAGATTTAGAAACGCGCTAACAGTAGCAAAAACAGTTCCCAGTGCTGATTGTTATAGTGACCACAGATTACTCACAGGAACATTGAGGATAAAGTTGAAGAAAGTCAAGTATATAACAGGAAACACTAAATATGATTTGTGTACATTGAGTAATGACAAGGAAATACAAAACAAATTCAACATAGAAGTACAGAACAGATTTGAAATATTGTCTGATCTAGAGATATTATTCCAGGATGTGGATGATCAATGGGAAACGTTGAAGAATTCAATCAATGTGGCTGCAGAAACAACTATTCCAAAATTAAAGAAGGTGGGTCGTAAGAAATGGATGACTGAAGAAATTTTACACCTCATGGAAACAAGAAGACTCAACAAAAATAATTCTGTCAAATATGAAGAAATCCACAGACAAGTCAGAATATTATGTAAGGAGGCAAAAGAATCATGGCTTGAGGAAAAGTGCTTAGAAATTGAAAACCAACACAACAGTCAAAATACCAAATTAGTGCACAAAAGAATTCAGGAACTTACTAATAAAAGAACAAGTACATCAACAGGGTGTCTAAAAACTAAAGATGGCAAAATCATAATAGAAAAAGACCAGATTCTACATGTATGGACAGATTATGTGAAACACCTTTATGATGATAACAGAGACGAACAGTATGATATTAGATTTAATAATGAAGGACCGCCAATTTTGGAGATGGAGGTTCGAAATGTTCTTAAGCATATGAAAGCTGGCAAGGCCCCCGGTGCAGATAACATCACAACAGAAATGATTAAAGCTTTAGAAGAATTTGGACTAGAGCAAGTCACCAGACTGCTGAACACATTATATGATACTGGAGATATACCTTCTGAATTATGTAACTCTGTATTTATTGCAATCCCAAAGAAATCAGGAACCTTGGAATGTGATCAACATAGAACAATTAGTATAATGAGTCACATCACAAAGATTTTGCTAAGAATTATCATGCAAAGAGTGAGGAAGAAGATACAACCTGAAATAGGGGAAGAACAATGTGGGTTTGCAGAAGGAAAGGGTACAGTAAATGCTGTGTATATGCTGCGAACAGTTATTGAACGTGCTATAGAAGTAAACAAGGATATACATCTTTGCTTTATTGACTATACAAAGGCTTTTGATAGAGTTAGACATGTCAACATGGTGGATATGCTTGCAGATCTACAAATTGATGGGAAAGACATTAGACTTATAAAAAACATATATTGGAAACAACAAGCTGCAATAAGGATTGATAATGAAGTGGGACAGTATTAGCCAATTAAAAGAGGTGTTAGGCAGGGATGTGTGATGTCTCCAGATCTTTTTTCCCTATACAGTGAAAATATTTTCAGAAATGTAGAGGATATAAATGGAATCAGCATTGGAGGACGAAACATCAATAACATTAGATATGCAGATGATACAGTATTAATTGCAGACAATGCGCAGGACCTGCAACAATTAGTAGATGCGGTTGTTGTACACAGTAAGCAACTGGGGTTATAATTAAATTGTAAAAAGACTCAGGTTATGGTCGTCACTAGGAAGGAAGAAGTGCCACAATGTAATATACAAGTAAATGGAAATATTCTTCAACAAGTGAATCGGTACAATTATCTTGGAACAGTCATAACATCTGATGGGAGATGCCTTGAAGAGATTAGAACAAGAATCGCCATGGCGAAAGTAGCCTTTAGCAAGATGAAAAACATTCTGACCAATAAAAAGATGTCAATTGAAACGAGAAAAAGAGTGTTGAGGGGATACATAGAGCCTGTTCTTTTGTATGGATGTGAAACTTGGACAATGGGCAGTCAAGCTGAAAAACATCTGATGGCTGCAGAAATGTGGTTTCTGAGGAAAATGCAAAGAATACCATGGACAGACAGAAAAACCAATGACCAAGTACTACAGAAGACAAATGAACATCGTAAACTGATTAGAGAAATTAGACGTAGACAGTCAAAATTTTTGGACATGTTATGAGAAGAAATGGATTGGAGAACTTGGTGACAACTGGCGAGATCGAAGGAAACAGACCAAGAGGCAGACCGAGAGGAAAATACCTGGATGGCTTGGCCACATGGCATGGACGAGACAGGAACACTGAGCTGATCGAGTGAAATGGCGAGTCATGACCGCCCACACTTTCCGGCATGGCACATGATTGATTGATTGATTGATTGTGATACGGTCGCATCTGTCCGTGGTTTTGGGCTGATATAGATCATGCATTAATACTCTCGTCCTTCTCTCCAATATTTGTTAGCCATCAGAGTAGTGTCCTGCCAGTACATAATTTATCTCTTTCCTGAGAATCGAATCGTGCTGTCTCCTTTATCCAGCCCCAAGATCTGACTGTTTGTTGTTGTTTTCAACTAACTCTATGGCGTTTTTTTATTTCCTTTTTACGTCAGTTTCTTAGTTTCTCGTAAATGTTGGTTCGCGATTTTCTCATCAACTCTACTTTACGTCATTTCTCCTGCTCTGCTACTTGGCAACCATCCTCATCCATCTTGTATAATACACCATATTGTAATCATAGTTAGATACCAGAGTTGTGTCATGAGTTCAGGACGAGGTTTGAAAGGGGTAACGTCTCTTGGTTGAGAGCGAGGGAGATAGTGATCCAAGGGCTGCAGGGGTTTTGTGGACTGAGGGTATCTATGTCCCGGGGCTGAAGACATCCCGTTGTTAAAGTGTGATAGCAGGTTCCCCTCTCCCCAGGGAGTGTTGTTACAGAGACCACGCCATTTTTATATATTTATATATGCATACTTTGTGCTACCGTCTATCTTACACCCCGAAAGGTCACTTTTCTAACCCAGTAAAATGTCCCCACCACAACTCTCCTCATTTAATGTTGAATGTATTCTATATATTATTTTTCCCTTTATTACAATTATATACCTACTTTTCGAATCATTTGTTAATGCATTGTTCCATTTGTTAACCACGTGACTAGATTATATCTTACTTACATCTCGAGTGGTCACTAGATTACCATCCCCATGTTACCTACCAGTCGACTACGTCCACTTGACCACACCCACTTGTTCAACAACAAAACTATCGATAATGGTCATCAGGGGTTATCTTTTCCTTTAAGGGAGAAAATCGACACCTGATAGGACCCGTATTATATTATATATACACCTCCTCCTCCTCAAAAAATCCCCTGATAGGGCCCGCATTATATTACTCCCAGGCAAACTATTGACCATATAATTTTCCAGTGAGTCACAAAAGGCCAATACATGCCGGGATTGATTGCAACGTCTTGTAAAGGATATGCAACCAGCTGTTTAGTTTGATACCCACGCTTTGTGGCCAAGGAGTTACGGACACAGTTCGTAATCCCTCATACCGCCTTCGAAACACAGCTGCGGGCGATTTGGCAGCAGACAGCCTGACGTTAGTTTTTTTATAAAATGGCATGAGTGTTTGTCGTTCAGAAAGCAAACGCCAACTAGTGAACGTAAACTTGTCAAGAAATCACACACAGCCCAAATATGCTGGGGTTGACTGCGACGTCCTGTATAGGATATGCAACTAGCTCCACACGTGGCGGGACTTGAGAACAGGAAAGTGAATTCTGTGACGAGCGATCTGCTACACAGAAAGGTCTTCATCTGCTGGATGGAAATGCTGGCTTTGCTGAAATTATTGTGTCATCTCTATGTTCATGTTTCCATCTGCTTTTGTTAGTGCCTAATTGTAAGCAATACAGTGCCCTTACATGACCCATTGTAAGCAATACAGTGCCCTGTCACTCACCTTGCATGACCCATTGTAAGCAAATCAGTGCCCTGTCACTCACCTTGCATGACCCATTGTAAGCAAATCAGTGCCCTGTCACTCACCTTGCATGACCCATTGTAAGCAAATCAGTGCCCTGTCACTCACCTTGCATGACCCATTGTAAGCAAATCAGTGCCCTGTCACTCACCTTGCATGACCCATTGTAAGCAAATCAGTGTCCTGTCACTCACCTTGCATGACCCATTGTAAGCAAATCAGTGCCCTGTCACTCACCTTGCATGACCCATTGTAAGCAAATCAGTGCCCTGTCACTCACCTTGCATGACCCATTGTAAGCAAATCAGTGCCCTGTCACTCACCTTGCATGACCCATTGTAAGCAATACAGTGCCCTTACATGGCATATTGGGCATATAGTGCCAGACCCATATTTGTTTACTGACACTGGGTGGTTGCTTCCAGTGACACTTCCTAGCACTCATTGTGTGCTGGTTAGACTTTGGGCCCTGGCACTGATCGTGTGCTGGCTAGACTTGGGGTCCTGGCACTGATCTTGTGCTGGCTAGACTTGGGGTCCTGGCACTCATTGTGTGCTGGCTAGACTTGGGGCCCTGGTACTCATTGTGTGCTGGCTAGACTTGGGGCCCTGGCACTGATCTTGTGCTGGCTAGACTTGGGGCCCTGATCTTGTGCTGGCTAGACTTGGGGTCCTGGCACTCATTGTGTGCTGGCTAGACTTGGGGCCCTGGTACTCATTGTGTGCTGGCTAGACTTGGGGCCCTGGCACTCATTGTGTGCTGGCTAGACTTGGGGCCCTGGTACATTGTGTGCTGGCTAGACTTGGGGACCTGGTACATTGTGTGCTGGCTAGACTTGGGGCCCTGGTACATTGTGTGCTGGCTAGACTTGGGACCCTGGTACATCGTGTGCTGGCTAGACTTGGGGCCCTGGTACACTGTGTGCTGGCTAGACTTGGGGTCCTGGTACATTGTATGCTGGCTAGACTTGGGGTCCTGGCACACTGTGTGCTGGCTAGACTTGGGACCCTGGTACTCATCGTGTGCTGGCTAGACTTGGGGACCTGGTACATTGTGTGCTGGCTAGACTTGGGGTCCTGGCACATTGTGTGCTGGCTAGACTTGGGACCCTGGTACATTGTGTGCTGGCTAGACTTGGGGTCCTGGTACATTGTATGCTGGCTAGACTTGGGGTCCTGGCACATTGTGTGCTGGCTAGACTTGGGACCCTGGTACTCATCGTGTGCTGGCTAGACTTGGGGTCCTGGTACATTGTGTGCTGGCTAGACTTGGGGACCTGGTACATTGTGTGCTGGCTAGACTTGGGGACCTAGTACATTGTGTGCTGGCTAGAATTTGGGACCTGGTACATTGTGTGCTGGCTAGACTTGGGGCCCTGGTACATTGTGTGCTGGCTAGACTTGGGGCCCTGGCACATTGTGTGCTGGCTAGACTTGGGACCCTGGTACATTGTGTGCTGGCTAGACTTGGGGCCCTGGTACTCATCGTGTGCTGGCTAGACTTGGGGCCCTGGTACATTGTGTGCTGGCTAGACTTGGGACCCTGGTACATTGTGTGCTGGCTAGACTTGGGGCCCTGGTACATTGTGTGCTGGCTAGACTTGGGGCCCTGGTACATTGTGTGCTGGCTAGACTTGGGGCCCTGGCACATTGTGTGCTGGCTAGACTTGGGACCCTGGTACATTGTGTGCTGGCTAGACTTGGGGCCCTGGCACTCATTGTGTGCTGGCTAGACTTGGGGCCCTGGTACATTGTGTGCTGGCTAGACTTTGGGACCTGGTACACTGTGTGCTGCTAGACTTGGGGCCCTGGCACTCATTGTATGCTGGCTAGACTTTGGGACCTGGTACATTGTGTGATGGCTAGACTTTGGGACCTGGTACATTGTGTGCTGGCTAGACTTGGGGCTCTGGCACTCATTGTATGCTGGCTAGACTTTGGGACCTGGTACACTGTGTGCTGGCTAGACTTGGGGCTCTGGCACTCATTGTATGCTGGCTAGACTTGGGGCCCTGGCACATTGTGTGCTGGCTAGACTTGGGACCCTGGTACACTGTGTGCTGACTAGACTTGGGGCCCTGGCACTCATTGTATGCTGGCTAGACTTTGGGACCTGGTACATTGTGTGCTGGCTAGACTTGGGGCCCTGGTACATTGTGTGCTGGCTAGACTTTGGGCCCTGGCACATTGTGTGCTGGCTAGACTTGGGGCCCTGGTACATTGTGTGCTGGCTAGACTTTGGGACCTGGTACATTGTGTGCTGGCTAGATTTGGGGTCCTGGCACATTGTGTGCTGGCTAGACATGGGACCCTGGTACATTGTGTGCTGGCTAGACTTGGGGCCCTGGCACTCATTGTATGCTGGCTAGACTTTGGGACCTGGTACATTGTGTGCTGGCTAGACTTTGGGACCTGGTACATTGTGTGCTGGCTAGATTTGGGGTCCTGGCACATTGTGTGCTGGCTAGACTTGGGACCCTGGTACATTGTGTGCTGGCTAGACTTGGGGCCCTGGCACTCATTGTATGCTGGCTAGACTTTGGGACCTGGTACATTGTGTGCTGGCTAGACTTTGGGACCTGGTACATTGTGTGCTGGCTAGATTTTGGGCCCTGGCACTCATTGTATGCTGGCTAGACTTTGGGACCTGGTACATTGTGTGCTGGCTAGACTTGGGACCTGGTACATTGTGTGCTGGCTAGACTTGGGGCCCTGGCACTCATTGTATGCTGGCTAGACTTTGGGACCTGGTACATTGTGTGCTGGCTAGACTTGGGACCTGGTACATTGTGTGCTGGCTAGACTTGGGGACCTGGTACATTGTGTGCTGGCTAGACTTGGGGCCCTGGTACATTGTGTGCTGGCTAGACTTTGGGACCTGGTACATTGTGTGCGGGCTAGACTTGGGGACCTGGTACATTGTGTGCTGGCTAGACTTGGGGCCCTGGCACTCATCGTGTGCTGGCTAGACTTGGGACCTGGTACATTGTGTGCTGGCTAGACTTGGGACCCTGGTACTCATCATGTGCTGGCTAGACTTTGGGACCTGGTACATTGTGTGCTGGCTAGACTTGGGGCCCTGAAACACCCTGTGCTGGCTAGACTTGGGGCCCTGGCACTCATCGTGTGCTGGCTAGACTTGGGGACCTGGTACATTGTGTGCTGGCTAGACTTGGGACCTGGTACATTGTGTGCTGGCTAGACTTGGGGACCTGGTACTCATCGTGTGCTGGCTAGACTTGGGGACCTGGTACTCATCGTGTGCTGGCTAGACTTGGGACCTGGTACATTGTGTGCTGGCTAGACTTGGGGCCCTGGTACATTGTGTGCTGGCTAGACTTGGGACCTGGTACATTGTGTGCTGGCTAGACTTGGGGCCCTGGTACTCATCGTGTGCTGGCTAGACTTGGGGACCTGGTACATTGTGTGCTGGCTAGACTTGGGGACCTGGTACATTGTGTGCTGGCTAGACTTGGGGCCCTGGCACTCAATGCATGCTGGCTAGACTTGGGACCCTGGGTCTATGTCACAAATTGGCTCTGATGCAGATTTAAACCTAAAACCAACGGAATTGTAGATGAGCAGCCAGTGAAAACAAAACTGCTGAATATCTATAACAGTGGGTATATACCTGAAGATCTATGGAATCTATTGCCATAGTTCTACCAATGAAATTGCAAAGAATTGTGGAGAACATTGCATAATTAGTTTACTAGATAATGTGACTAAAATACTTATGAAAATTATAGAGAAGAATAAGTAATAAAATAAAACAATAAATTGGAGATCAACAGCGTGGATATGTGGAAGGTAAATACACAAACAAAGCCATATACATCTTGAGAAATTAACAGGACAAGTGAATGAAATAAACAAAGATATGTATTTGTGCTTTATTGGCTACACTAAGGCATTTGACAAGGTGAAACATACAGAAGTGATTAGAACATTGTAAATTTTAAGCTAGTTAGTTAGTTAGTTGACAGATCATCCTCATTGCACATCGAGCTATTCAGTCCATAAGTGCTCGGATCCCCTCCTCAGCATGTAGCATTGATGGAAAAGATCTGAGAATGATGAAGAACACGTTGTGGCAACAAAGAGCAGCCATAAAAATTGACAATTAATTTTAGAACTTGTCAACACATTAAACAAGGTGGTAGACTGGGTTGTGTACTATCACCCAGTCTATTCTGTTTGTACAGTGAAATAATAATGAGATCCATGCAAGATTTGCCAGGAATATCCGTTGGTAGGCATGATATAAACAACCTGCGTTATGCTAACTACATGGTGAAGTAATCATGAGAGTTAGTTAGTTAGTCGCTGTTCCAACTGTACGGCAATGGATCGTCCCCATTATGCTCCGATCCTGTGCCAGTGAATATCACACAAAATATTCCTCACTGTCCAATGTGAAAAGTGGAATAGACAGGAGTCTTGGCAATCCGACAGCCCACACAGGTACACTATGCATAATGCCGCCACCAGAATGCCAACACAAAGTCATCCACGAAAATTACAGTTCATCGTCGATGGAATCGACAGTCACGAGAAAGGTTTCACTGACCCAGGTTTTCTCACATGACTCGATCTCTTTCCACAGCGCGACCCGCCGAAAGCGCAGCACAAAGTACAAACTCTGTAGCTCCAGTGTCGACTCCCAGGGTCTCCTGAAAAATGCACTCGTGAACCAAAAAGGCACATCAGTAAATTCAGCAACAGCTGGTAGCCTTGTTTCGAACAAGCAGTTCACTGTACAAACAAAAGCGGACAGATGTAAAAGCATTCCACATGAATTTCACAGCTCACAGAGTCGTGCCACGCACTCACTCAGTAGCAGGGTGACGGAACCATATACTACCAGTCCAACATGAGGAAACCGTAGCGGTTCAATGCCTAACCACCATGCTGGGGACCGGAAGTCTGTATGAGATCCAAACAAGAAATGACAGGAGTATCGGTTGGTAGGCATGATATAAACAACCTGCGTTATGCTAACTATATAACAGTGCCATCCAGGCAGTGTCCAGAAAACATCCAAATGTGGCTTCATGTTGTGTTAACAATTTCCCTCAACATGTTTCAATTGTAAACTTCGCAAGTGTCAAGAAAACATCCAAATGTGGCTTCATGTTGTGTTAACAATTTCCTTCAAAGAGTTTCAATTGTAAACTTCGCAATTTGAAAATAATTCATCCATCATGTGCCATGCTGATAAGCGTGGGCGGTCATGGTTTGCCATCTCACTCGATCACCAGAGTCTTGGATCAGCTCTGTGTTTCTGTCTTGACCATGCCACGTGGCCAAGCCATCCAGGTATTTAATTCTTGGTCTTCCCTTTGGTCTCCTCCCTTCGATCTTGCTAGTTGTCACCAAGTTCTCCAATTCATTTCTTCTCATAACATGCCCAAAAAATTTTGACTGTCTACGTCTAATGACTCTAATCAGTTTACGATCTTCATTTGTTTCTTGTAGGACTTGTTCATTGGTTTTTCTGTCTGTCTATGGTATTCTATGCATTTTCCTCAGAAACCACATTTCCACAGCCATCAGATGTTATTCAGCTTGTCTGCTCATTGCCCATGCATCACATCCATCTAAAATACAGGTTATATGTGTACATTCAACACACTTTTTCTCGTTTCAATTGATATCTTTTTATTGGTCAGTATGTTTTTAATCTTGCAAAAGGCTACCTATGCAATGGCAATTCTTGTTCTAATCTCTTCAAGGCATCTCCCGTCAGATGTTATTACTGTTCCAAGATAGCTGTACCGATTCACTTATTTAAGAAAATGCCCATTTATTTGTATATTACATTGTAGTATTTCCTTCTTCCCAGTGATCTGTGTCTTCCTACAATTCAATTCTAACCCTAGTTGTTCACATTGTGTAACAACCGCATCTACTAAATTTTGCAGGTCCTGTTCATTGTCTGCAATCAAGACTGTATGATCTGCATATCTAATGTTATTGATGCATCGTCCCCCAATGTTCATTCCTTCCATATCTTCTATATTTCTCAAAATATTTTCACTTTACAGGGAAACAAGATCTGGAGCTGATAACTGATAACTGATGGCAGTTTGTGGTTTCCAATATATATTTGTAGATCTTCAAGCATCTTTATCATGTTGACATGTCTCACTTTATCGAAAGCCTTTGTGTAGTTAATAAAGCAGAGGTGTAGATCTTTGTTCACTTCTATAGAACGTTCAATTACTGTTCTTAGTTTGTAAACAGCATTTACTGTACCCTTTCCTTCTACAAACCAAGTGGGTGTTCCTCCCCTATTTCAGGTTGTATTTTCTTCCTAAATCTTTGCATGATAATTCTTAGCAAAATCTTCGTGATGTGACTCATTATGCTAATTTTTTTATATTGATCACATTCCAAGGCTCCTGTCTTCTTTGGGACTGCAATAAATACAGAATTACATAATTCATGAGGTATATCTTCAGAATCATATATGGTATTCAGAAGTCTGGTAACTTTATCTATGCTGTATTCTTCTAAAGCATTAATCATTTCTGTTGTGATGCTGTCCGAACCGGGGTATTGCCAGATGTCATATGGTTAAGAGCATTCTGAACCTCCATCTTCAAAATTGATGGTCCTTCATTATTATTTTGAATATCATACTGTTCCTCTCTGTTATCATCATAAAGGTGTTTCACATAATCTGACCATACATGTAAAATCTGATCTTTTTCTATTATGATTTTTCCATCTTTTGTCTTTAGGCAGCCTGCTGATGTATGTGTTCCTTGATAAGTAAGATCCTGAATTCTTTTGTGCATTAGTTTGGTATTATTACTGTTGTGTTGTTTTTCAATTTCTATGCAATTTTTCTCGAGCCATGCTTCTTTTGCCTCCTTAAATAATGTTCTGACTTTTCTGTGAATTTCTTTATATTTGGCAGGATTATTTTTGTTCTGTCTTCTTTGTTTCCATTAGCTGTAAAATTTCTTCAGTCATCCATGTCTGACGACCCACTTTCTTTAATTTTGGAATAGTTTTTTCTGCAGCTAAACTGATTGAATTCTTCAACATTTCCCTTTGATCATCCACATCTTGAAATAAGATCTCTAGATCAGACAAATTAACCCAGTGAATTGTGAAATATGATCAACTAATCTCTGATTCTATACCAGAAAAGAACACAAAGCAAACAAATGTTACACTTATTCATGAAAACCCAGGACCGCTCAGTCAACATCCCCTTTTCCATGTCAGACTGTGGCTGTAATAGTTGTAGCGAGTCCCATAATCAATTTAATTTTGAGTATTTACAAATGAGACTGCCACAGTAGATAGGCCTTGAAATTCAAAATCTAATGGTACCTCAATGATGCGTGTATGTCACTTCTAAGTGAAGATATTCACATCTTTGTGAAGGTGAGACGAGTTGCGATTTTTCATCCTATTCATCCGTAAAGAGAACTCTCTAGTGTGTCCCTTTCCTCCAATCAGCGAAAGCCGCTGGTGTCTGCGCGTCTATGCGTGCGAGATTGTCTCAAACTGTCATATGAAAACTGACTTCAAAAATATGTTCCGTCATGTTAAATGATTACAAAATAGTACAAGTATACAAATTAATTATTAATAATCTTTAAACTTGTGTTCTATTTAACTTTTGTAGGTCAAATCACACGTTTTATGTGTTGAAAAGTCTAGCGCAATCACAATCGATATCATATGCGGTGGCCGTCATGACCCGTGGGTTTCCAATTCACAAAGTCACATCTTCGCAGAAAATCTGTTTTTCAACCACAATTCGAGCAAGTTTAGCGATGAAACTTTGCTGATTCAGGGGCGACATTTTATATGGCAATTAAAATTCACATTAAACAAAGACATCTATTGGATTCATCGATTCCGATAATTCCGCTGCTTGCTCCCCGGCAGTCGGTAGCTTGCACAGATCCATAGAGCACACTTTATTCACAAACTTCTAGTTTCTTAGTTCTGTATAATATTTTACTTCGTAATGTTTAAAAGTTTCTATTATATCACCTAATAATTTTGTGAAAAATTAAAAAAAAAAAAAAATACATGACCAACCGGGAACAGAACCCCGACCTCCCGCGTGACAGGCGGGCTGCTTACGACTTACGCTAGCGAGAAGACAATGAATTGTTCTGCAAAGATATTTATATAGTAAAGACGCCGTTTTGGGTTTGCTGATCGTAACATTTTCGCCTGTTTTTTTACCCACAATTAAAGCAAGTTAGCGATGAAACTTTCCAAATGTCTGAAAAATCTTATGCAGAATTCGAAGATCCATCTACAAGTGATGGTTTTCTATTGAAAGCGCCAGAAAAACATTATTTACGGTTCAGCTTGCCGTTTTCATTTTTCCTTGCGCGCGAGGTTGGTCTCAACCAACACGGGTTATAGACGGATTATGAAAACTGACTTCAAAAATATGTTCCGTCATGTTAAATGATTATAAGATAGCACAAATATACAAATAAGTTATTAATAATCATTAAACTTGTGTTCTCTTTAACTTTAGTAGTTCAAATTGCACATTTTGAGTGTTGACAAGTGAAAGTGTAACATGCCACTTCGATCGATGTGCGCATGCGCAAGTCGCCATGGAGCATGCCATTTGCGTTACTCCATTCACAAAGACACGCTTTGCATAAAATGTTGTTTTTCATCCACATATGAAGCTATAACAGCGATGAAACTTTCCATATATATTTTAAATTGTATGCAGAATTTAAAAAATACATCTATAATTGACTACTTCGACTTTAGAACACCAGAATAGTGTTACAAAGTGCACATGCCATTCCGATATATAAGCGCAAAGAGCAAAAAACACATCTTCGCAGAAATGTTGTTTACATCACCCAGTGGTGATTATAAAGCAATGAAACTTTCCAGATATATTTTAAATTGTATGCAGAATTTAAAAATACATCAATAATTGACTTACTTCGACTTAGAACACCAAAAAAAATTAATTACAGTAAGTATAAATTACATTCCACTTCGATCGATGTGCGCATGCGCAATCGCCATGGAGCATGCCATATTTGCGTTACTCCATTCACAAAGACACGCTTTGCATAAAATGTTGTTTTTCATCCACATATGAAGCTATAACAGCGATGAAACTTTCCATATATATTTTAAATTGTATGCAGAATTTAAAAAATACATCTATAATTGACTAACTTCGACTTAGAACACCAGAATAGTGTTACAAAGTGCACATGCCATTCCGATATATAAGCGCAAAGAGCAAAAAAACACATCTTCGCAGAAATGTTGTTTACATCACCATATGGTGATTATAAAGCAATGAAACTTTCCAGATATATTTTAAATTGTATGCAGAATTTAAAAATACATCTAATAATTGATTTACTTCGACTTAGAACACCAAAAAAACAATAAAATACGGTAAGTATGAAATATAATGTTATTTATAAAAAAGGTCACGATGATGTCAACCAATCGCTGTGCGCGGAATATTAGGCATACCTTTCCTGGAAGACCCCGGATGACGTGTGTTACTGTCACGTGAGATTTTAATGAATGAATGATGTCGAAAGAATGCATGGTAAATTAGACAGCGTTTTCCGGGACTACATTTTCAATGGCGGGACGACTCCGTACATGAATTTTGTTTTTACTTCGGGTAATGGCACGATGGAACACCCTAATAGTTGCCAAAGTAAATGTGATAGACCAGTGTGGAAGGTATATGATGGATGACATGATCAATATCAAGCCGACTGCCTTTATCTTCCAGGATGTTTCCTGATAATGATTCCAGATCGGGTCAACTTAAAAACCCATCTCCATCCGAAGAAAAAAAATCCGGATGAATGCAGAAGAAGAAGAAAACCCATCTCAATGAGAAATTCGAACATCCAGGGGTAGGGAACTCTAAGCATAATTTAGGAGCCAGCCATTGTTTTGATCAGGTACCATTATTTTTTAGAAACACAGGCTAAGAAATACACGCAGGCTGTGTCAATGGGGATTCAAACACACGACCACAGGTCAGCAGGCAAGCATACAAGCCTGTATTACCATTGCTCCTGAACATGAGAGAAACACGCACAATAATCACACAACTTGCAGGATTGTCTCCTATTTATGATCTCTCATGATATTCAAGATTGTAATTTCATAAATACATCATAAACATCACATTTGTTACGTGCCTCTTCTTTGTGGCTTTGCTTATGCTGCTTCAGAAAGTCAGTGTCAGTAAAGTGTGCACCACAAATATCTCAATGTTTTCTGTATGTGTACGTTCGTGGTGTTTCAAATATCATAATATGTCTCTGTATATATTCATCTATGATGCTTCAAACTGAATGCTTTACTAAAAGGGCATAATAATAATCACAACTATTAAGTTCCTCTCTGTCAGGGTGCTACTATTACAAAATGTCACTGATTTGTCCTGGTAACAATTCTGGCACTCTACACATCAATGAACAACAGTGTCAGTCATATATTCATTTATTCTAACACATTCCTCAATATGCATAAATAAGAACAACGACCTAGAACACATTGTTAAAACTATTCTAGTATCTAGTACACAACACTCATTGATCTGTCACAAATAGCAAACTACATGAACATTTGGGCTCACCAATCTCCTGTGGGAGTCCCAGTAGAATAGTGGCTAGATACTTGCCTGCCGACCCGGTAATCATGGGTTCAAATTCCATGTGGATGTGAACATTGACCTGGGCTTCCAGATTGATCCAGTCTAAAATGGGTGCCAGAAAATGACTTGGGAAGTAAAGGCAGTTGGTGTCAAATTGATCACATGACCTTGGAGTGCCAATTGTCTATACAAATATGTGTCTAGCACCATATGCCTCAAGGTGTGTACAAGGTGTGTACAAGGGTCATTGACTGACTTGACTATTACTTCCCTATACAAGGGCCATTGACTGACTTGACTATTACTTCCCTTCTGTGGCTCCATTGAGTGCCCAGTTGCAGAATAATCCCTTGTCTAACCTACTCATGTAGACCCCGAGGTAGACCAAGAAGATGGTAGAGAGATAATACATATACAGACCTACAAGCACTTGGAATCAACGACTGGCAAGAGAAGGTCCACCAGAGAGACGAATGGAGGCGGATTGTATTTGCAGCAAAGAACCTCAATGGCTCGGAAAGCTGAAGAAGAAGAAGAACCTACTCATAAACCATCAATCTAATCCATGGGAAGATGAGTTGTAAATATTCACAGAAACTAAACTCAATAACTCATCAACTTGTTACCCATTCACATATTGAAGATCTTGACAACTTTATATGCTTTCTTTTACGACACTTCATAGTGCAACCTGGGATAGGAGATGCATTACATTATCACACTGATTAGATTTCTATCCTGTATGTGTTCTCTTGTGACATTTCAGAAATGTGATATATGCAAATAACAAACATATGATCCTAAATAAAATCATTAACTTAATAGAGCAGCATATACAAAACAAGAAAGCAAAGTTTTGCATTAGAAAAAGTAATAACTACATTTAATGTAATAATAGGAGTTAGACAGAGATGCCTCCTGTCATCTATATTATTCTTCATGAATACAGACTGGTTTATGAAGAGAACAATAACTACTGCCTAAAATGGATTTCAATGATATCTGACAGAGAAACCAAAATATATGAATATTGCCGAATACAATCATCCTGTCCCACACAACGATTTAGATGCAAGATAAACTAACCACACTTGATGGGAGGCCAAGGCAACTAACTTGGTCTACAAATCCACGGGGAATAGACAAAGTTAAAGAGAATAAACCAAGGAAATAATAATCTGATCTCCCTTGGTGAAACCTCACTTCAAGAGATGGAATCATAAAACTATTTGTTTAGCAATGCAGACAAAGATGGGGAAACAGATATATGTTCAGATAAGAATACAAAAAATCAAAGGAGCTATTATAGAACTAGGATATTTACGGAAGTCAACGGAATGAAAGCTCCAAGTTTAGACATTTCTTCTTCTTCTTCTTCTGCGTTCATCCGGAGTTTATTTCCGAATGTGATTGCGTTGTGCCTGTTTACAGCAGAGCTGCGTTCTTGCGCCGTTAGGCCGACACATCTGACTTCTGCGGGCATTTGTTAACCGGGTTAACCTTCCCGGGTTTAGACATTTTAATTCTAATGTTTCATCACGACTAATGCATGGATCATCAAAATCTGTGGTGTGGGGATAGTGAAGGCATCACAAGCCCAGTTACTGAATTCAAAGTGAGTGATTTGGGAGCAGGTCACTTTGTGTTGCTTTTCACAACGGTATGGGGATCAGACATTCACAATGATATCGGCATCAGACATTCACAACGGTATGGGGATTAGACGACATTCACAACAGTATGGGGATTAGACATTCACAACGATATGGGCATCAGACATTCACAACAGTATGGGGATCAGACATTCACAATGGTATGGGGATCAGACATTCACAACGGTATGGGCATCAGACATTCACAACGGTATGGGGATCAGACATTCACAACGGTATGAGCATCAGACATTCACAACGGCATGAGCATCAGACATTCACAACAGTATGAGCATCAGACATTCACAACGGTATGGGCATCAGACATTCACAATGGTATGGGCATCAGACATTCACAACGGTATGGGCATCAGACATTCACAACAGTATGGGCATCAGACATTCACAACGGTATGGGCATCAGACATTCACAATGGTATGGGGATCAGACATTCACAAAAGTTCACTCAGATGTCCTGCAGAGTCAGGGGATATGTGAATGGAGCATCTGGCAATACCAGACAAAGAATTAAAATAATGCAATGGAATGTGGAGGGAGTTAGTAGTAAAATAATTGAGCTAGAAAACATCTGGAATGAAGAACACATAAATGTATATAGCTTGCAAGAAACAAGAAACTCATCTTAATGAAAACATAGCTTTCAAAATCAGAGGCTACCAGTGTTACTACTGATCTGACTGAAAAGACAGGAGAAAGGGTGGGACACTGACCCTAGTAAAGAATAACACCACTGCCTCCGAAATAGAAGTATATATGGAAGGGGCAGCAGACAGCAGAGCACATACTCCAGGATTGCCCAAACTACAACATATCCAGGCGAACCTTCTGGCCTAGAGAGACAACAGTGGAAGATAAACTCTATGGACCGCTGAATGAACTAAAAAAGACTGTTAGATTCATACAAGAGACGACATTGCAGTTGTAGACATGTTTCAAGCGAACGAAAGAAGAAGAAGAAGGAAGGGGCAGAGCATCAGACCCTTACGATCAAGACAGCAATACAAACCTACATCTGATCAATTACTACTGTCTAAACAATCGCCCCCTTGACACTAGATACAATGGGGCTTCAAACGTTACATTTATTTTTTTGGTGAATATATTCTAAAAACGTCCTCTGTGATTTACTTTTTACACTTCAGAAATTCAAATTAAGCAAATAACGCACCACAATCATAACATTTATAAATTTAGTTTAGTTTAGTCAACGGATCAACATCACGGCACATGGGTGTAACCCATAAGAGCTCTGTTCTACTCCTAACTCAAGCCCGAGTTCGGAGAATCTCAGCTAAGTGCACAAACTCCATAGCACCAGCGAGGATCCTGAAATACTTTGGGTAGATATTTAACTCAAAATTTTGATCAGGAAGCACGTTAGGCTAGTCTTTTTCGATTTCCAATGGCCAAGGGAGTTTTTACAAGCACAACAATACACAGGCATCCAATCTTACTACCAAGACACCAGGGGAAATTTCGTTACGAGAAGTCCACGTGAAAAAATCTCGGCCCTCACTGGGGCTAGAAACAGGGACCTCCAGTACTTGAGATGGAAACCATACCTCAAGACCACTCAGCCCCCTGAACCCCTCCCCTCCTCACATTTATAAATTACCGCTCATATATGTGTTCTCTTATGAATCCTAAGATACTCAGTACAAGTAAAAGATGCACCATACTTATCACATTTTTAACTCCTTTCTGTATGTGTTCTTTTGTGTCACGTCAGAATGTTAACATAGTTAAAAGACACCAGACTTATCACATTTGTAATGTTTCTCTCCTGTATGTGCTTTCTTTGGAGTTTCAAACTGCCAACTTGAGTAAAAGATTCACCAGGTTCATCACATTTTTAAGGTTTCTCTCCTTTGTGTGTTCTCTCGTGAAGCTTCAATATATCACGACGAGTAAAAGTTTCAAAACAATCATCTCATTTGAAAGGTTTCTCTCCTGTATGTGTTTTCCTGTGGCGTTTCCAATTGCCTGCTTGAGTAAAAGATGCACCACAATCATCACATTTGTAAGGTTTCTCTCCCGTGTGTATTCTTCTGTGGCATTTCAAATCGGAAACTTTAGAAAAACAGGCACCACAATTATCACATTTATAGGGTTTCTCTCCTGTATGTGTTCTCCTGTGGAACTTCAAATTTCCTGCTTGAGTAAAAGATGCACCACAATTTTCACATTTGTAAGGTTTCTCTCCTGTATGTGTTCTTCTGTGGCATTTCAAACTACCAACATGAGTAAAAGATGCACCACAAATATCACATATGTAAGGTTTCTCTCCTGTATGTGTTCTGCTGTGGCATTTCAAACCAAAAACATGAGTAAAAGATGCACCACAAATATCACATTTGTAAGGTTTCTCGCCTGTATGTATTCTCCTGTGGCGTTTCAAAACGCCAATTCGAGTAAAAGATGCACCACAGGTATCACATTTGTAAGGTTTCTCTCCTGTGTGTGTTCTCTTGTGAATCTTCAGACTGGTAGCATGAGGAAATGACACATCACAATCATTACATGTGAAAGGTTTCTCTCCTGTATGTGTTCTCTTGTGGAGTTTCAAATTGTAAGCCTGAGTAAAAGATGCACCACAATCATCACATTTGTAAGAGTTCTCTCCTGTATGTGTTCTCTTGTGGAGTTTCAAATTGTAAGCCTGAGTAAGAGATGCACCACAATCATCACATTTGTAAGAGTTCTCTCCTGTATGTGTTCTCTTGTGGAGTTTCAAATTGTAAGCCTGAGTAAAAGATGCACCACAATCATCACATTTGTAAGATTTTTCTCCTATATGTATCCTAATGTGGCGTTTCAAAAAGCTTTTTTGAGTAAAAGATGCACCACAATCATCACATTTGTAAGGTTTCTCTCCTATATGTATCCTAATGTGGTACTTCAAATGGGTTCTTTGAGCAAAAGATGCACCACAATCATCACATTTGTAAGGTTTCTCTCCTATATGTATCCTCATGTGGCACTTCATATGGCCTGCTTGAGTAAAAGATGCACCACAATCATCACATTTGTAAGGTTTCTCTCCTGTATGTGTTCTCCTGTGGCGTTTCAAATGGTCTGCTTGAGTAAAAGATGCACCACAATCATCACATTTGTAAGGTTTCTCTCCTGTATGTGTTCTCCTGTGGCGTTCCAAATGGCCTGCTCGAGTAAAAGATGCACAACATTTATCACATTTGTAAGGTTTCTCTCCTGTGTGTGTTCTTTTGTGGAGTTTCAAATTGCAAGCCTGAGTAAAAGATGCAGCACAATCATCACATTTGTAATGTTTCTCTACTGTATTTGTTCTTTTCTCTCTGTTTAAATATCTGTCTGATCCAACAGCTGAATCACGAACATCAGACATTTAAGTTGTTTCTTCTTGTTTCATTCTTTAATGAATACAACTGGTAAGACTATCATGATAATCAAGCGACTTCCCAGAGATCTGTGTACATGTCACTGGTCTTTCTACAGTTTATAATTCACTAATCTCGTTAGCCATACACCTTAGTTTAGTGTTAATTTCATTGGTAGATGACACACTTTCTGATATTTGATCACATTCCTCATTGTTTACTGAAGTTATATAATTATTCTCAGTCCCACTATCATCAAGCGAAATTTGTTCATGGTGAGCAATAATTATGTTATTTTCAGCACTCTTGATCCTGTGTCTGCCTACAATGTTATTGAATCTGGCATGAGTTGTGTCATCATAGAACAAATCTGGAAGTTTTTGTTTCACAAACTCCAATTTAATGTTATCAGATGCTATCTTCTCTATTTGTAGCTGCACTTATGTGAAATAGGAAGTCACAACTCTGGCAACAGTGATGTATTTCTGAAACACACAAACAGTGAACATTTAGTTAAACAATGACTCTTGTAACCATAGAAACATCTGGAAATTCTTGTTTCATAAACTCCAAATTAATATTATCAAACATCATCTTCTCTATTCAAATAGGACAATAGTAGTGTCATTCTGAAACACGCAAGATGTGAAGATGGGTTAAACATTTACATGGCAGACATCATCATCATCAAGTGCCCTGCCGGCTGGCGTTGGCACTCATGGCTCTCCACAGATCTCGGTCTTTGGTATACTGGATCAACTCTGCTGATGATATTCCTCCATGTCACCGTCTCGTTCCCTCCAGCATCATTTCTCTTGGTCAGCCTCTGCCTCTCTTCCCCTCGATCTTTCTAGTTGTCACGATTTTCTCCAATGCCTCTCTTCTCATCACATGAACAAAGAAAGATGTTTGTCTCTGTCTTATTGTTGTATATAATGTTCTAGTTTCATTAGCCTGTTTCAGGCTAATGTTAGTTACTCTGACAGTCCAAGGAATTTGCAACATGCGTCTCAGGAACCACATCTCTGTTGCTTCTAATTTCTTCTTAATTTGTTCATTTACATTCCAAGATTCACTAACATACAGTAAAACTGGTTCTACATAGCATTTCAGCACTCTCTTTCTTACATTCAGTGATAGTGACTTATTGCATAAGATACTCTTCATTTTCTGAAATGCGGCTTTTGCCTGCCCTATTCTGCTCCTAATCTCTGTTGTACATCTTCCATCTGATGTTATAAGTGCCCCTAGGTATCTAAAATTATCAACTTGGTTAAGGATTTTCCCTTCTATTTCTATGTCACATTTTGGTGTCACCATTTTCTTTGGTATCACCATTGTTACTGTTTTCTTGATATTCAAGGAGAGTCCTTTCCTTGCACTCTCTGTTACTACAATGTCCAACAATTGTTGTAAGTTTGTTGATTTATCCACCATAAATACTGTGTCATCTGCTTAGCATATATTATTTATATTATAACCTCCAACTAGTATTCCTGGCATCTCTTTGATCTCTCTCATTATTTTGCTATATAGGGAGAAGAGATCTGGTGACAAGACACACCCATGTCGTACTCCTAGCTTTATCTGTTCGTAACTACCTCTTTAACTACCCGCAGACAATATACAACAATAAAATGTTGAAGTTTCTTATGTCACCATCATCATAATCATGTAGCATGTTATTGGCACTCTCACCCACGCCAGCAACAAGTGTCTTTATCTCTGCCAGCAACAAGTGTCTTTATCTCTGCCAGCAACAAGTGTCTTTATCTCTGCCAGCAACAAGTGTCTTTATCTCTGCCAGCAACAAATGTCTTTATCTCTGCCAGCAACAAGTGTCTTTATCTCTGCCAGCAACAAGTGTCTTTATCTCTGCCAGCAACAAGTGTCTTTATCTCTGCCAGCAACAAGTGTCTTTATCTCTGCCAGCAACAAGTGTCTTTATCTCTGCCAGCAACAAGTGTCTTTATCTCTGCCAGCAACAAGTGTCTTTATCTCTGCCAGCAACAAGTGTCTTTATCTCTGCCAGCAACAAGTGTCTTTATCTCTACCAGCAACAAGTGTCTTTATCTCTGCCAGCAACAAGTGTCTTTATCTCTGCCAGCAACAAGTGTCTTTATCTCTGGCCACTTCTCCCACTCCATGAACCCTACTGCCCAAGTTGTCTGCAATGTCCTGTGTCCATTTCTGTGCTGATCGACCCCTGTCACCTCTTCCCAGAACCATGCCTACCATCACTGTTCTTCCCATCCCACGGTCATGTTTACTGTGGCTGAAGTATTTTAGTTTCTCAGACATGATACTGTTTATGAGTGAGTTTTCTTCGATGTTCAGATCTGGTAGAATGTCAGTATTGTTATTCTCTGGGTTCACAATATTCTCAGAATTGTTCAATCTCAAAACTCCCAGTTTTCATCTTTAGTTTTAGAGGAATGTTTCATAACTCACATCCATACGTTATCACAGGAAAGATGCATGTGCAATAGAGATCAAGAGCAAAATGTGTCAAGCAAAAGCTGCATTCCAGAAAATGAAATGTATCTTATGCAATAAGTCAATATTATTTAATATATGTGTGACTATACCAGCACTCACAGCGGAAACACATAGTACAAGCAAACAACAGCTAAAGTACAAAACAGACAGGAGATACTCGGCACTTGGAATGTTAGTGGACTAGGAGATAAAGAACCAGCACTAGTGGTTCAATGGTCCATGACCCACATCTATATGTTGCAACAGGAAAGATGTATGTTCTCAAGAATGCAGCTTTCATGTGTTTGCTGTTGTTGTGTCATAGGCTCACAATACGGTTAACCTCCAGATTGTACACCCAATCTCTTTCTGGCTTCTCTTGAACAGTCCCCACTGTTGGGGTAACTACAGCTTTCTATTGTGATGTTGTCTAGTGTGTCCTCTAGTCCCCACTGTTGGGGTAACTACAGCTTTCTATTATGATGTTGTCCTCTAGTCCCCACTGTTGGGGTAACTACAACTTTCTATTATGATGTTGTCCTCTAGTCCCCACTGTTGGGGAAACTACAACTTTCTATTTTGATGTTGTCCTCTAATCCCCACTGTTGGGGTAACTACAACTTTCTATTATGATGTTGTCCTCTAATCCCCACTGTTGGGGAAACTACAACTTTCTATTATGATGTTGTCCTCTAGTCTCCACTGTTGGGGAAACTACAACTTTCTATTATGATGTTGTCCTCTAGTCCCCACTGTTGGGGTAACTACAGCTTTCTATTATGATGTTGTAATCTAGTCCCCACTGTTGGGGAAACTACAACTTTCTATTATGATGTTGTCCTCTAGTCCCCACTGTTGGGGTAACTACAACTTTCTATTATGATGTTGTCCTCTGGTCCCCACTGTTGGGGAAACTACAACTTTCTATTATGATGTTGTCCTCTAGTCCCCACTATTGGGGAAACTACAACTTTCTATTATGATGTTGTCCTCTAGTCCCCACTGTTGGGGAAACTACAACTTTCTATTATGATGTTGTCCTCTAGTCCCCACTGTTGGGGAAACTACAACTTTCTATTATGATGTTGTCCTCTAGTCCCCACTGTTGGGGTAACTACAACTTTCTATTGTGATGTTGTCTAGTGTGTCCTCTAGTCTCCACTTCTGTCTTCTACTTCTACAACAGACAAACAATACATGTGAATGTATTTATGAGCTATCTTAGTGCCCTCAGTGGATTCCCCACCTGATATTTCTGTATTATGTTTACCACACTGGAACCCACAAAACAGATCTCTTCTTTAAATGTTCATCATACTGGACACAGCATATTATGGCCTGATGTGTTTGTTATCATTCAATCATGTGCCATGCCAGAAAGCGTGGGCGGTCATGACTCGCCATTTCATTCAATCACCCGAGTCGTGGAACAGCTCAGTGTTCCTGTCTCGACCATGCCACATGGCCAAGCCATCCAGGTATTTACTTCTCGGGCTTCCCCTTGGTCTTTTCCCTTCGATCTTGCCAGTTGTCACTAAGTTCTCCAGTCTATTTCTTCTCATAACATGTCCAAAAAACGTTGACTGTCTACGTCTAATTTCTCTAATCAATTTATGATTGTCATTTGTTTCCTGTAGTATGTGGTCATTTGTTTTTCTGTCTGTCCATGGTTTTCTTAGCATTCTCCTTAGAAACCACATTTCTGCAGCCATTAGATGTTTTTCAGCTTGACTGCTCATTGTCCAAGTTTCTCATCCATACAAAAGAATAGGCTCTATGTAGCACCTCAAGACTCTTTTTTTCTTGTTTCAATTGACATCTTTTTATTGGTCAGTATGTTTTTCATCTTGCTAAAGGCTACTAATCTCTTCAAGGTATCTCCCATCAGATGTTATTACTGCTCTGAGATAATTGTACCGATTCACTTGTTGAAGAATATTCCCATTTACTTGTATATTACATTATGATATTTCGTTGTTACTAGTGACGACCATAATCTGTGTCTTTTTACAATTTAATTCTAACCCCAGTTGTTCACTGTGTGCAACAACCGCATCTACTAATTGCTGCAGATCCTGCTCATTGTCTGCAATCAATACTGTATCATCTGCATATCTAATGTTATTGATGTTTCGTCCTCCAATGCTGATTCCATATATATCTTCTACATTTCTGAAAATATTTTCACTGTATAGGGAAAAAAATATCTGGAGACATCACACATCCCTGCCTCTCACCTCTCTTAATAGGCTGATATTGTCCCACTTCATTATCAATCCTTATGATAGCTTGTTGTTTCCAATATATGTTTTTTTTATAAGTCTAATGTCTTTCCCATCAATTTGTAGATCTGCAAGCATATCTACCATGTTGATATGTCTTACTCTATTGAAAGCCTTTGTGTAGTCAATAAAGCAAAGATGTATATCTTTTTTTACTTCTACAGAACAGTCAATAACTGATTGCAGCATATACACAGCATTTACTGTACCCTTTCCTTCCACAAACCCACATTGTTCTTCTCCTATTTCAGGTTGTATTTTCTTCCTCACTCTTTGCATGATAATTCTTAGCAAAATCTTCGTGATTGGGATTGCAATAAATACAGAATTACATAATTCAGAAGGTATATCTCCGGTATCATATAATGTGTTCAGCAGTCTGGTGACTTGATCAATTCCATATTCTTCTAAAGCTTTCATAATTTTTGTTGTGATGTTATCTGAACCGAGGGGGGGGGGGGGGGGGGGGGGGGGGGGGTCCCTGTCAGTTTTGATTTGATTATACAATTACGCACATTCAACCTCAAAGAGAAGTTATATTAGTGTCCATCCCTGGCTCGGATTAATAATCCTGCGACTGAGTCAGCCACAAATAGTGGCTGACCACCTGATAGGATATTACTTTTAAGGTGATTGTTGCCCAAAGAGGATAAAATGGACAGCCTTTTCACATCTGTTCTTTGGCGACTACAATGAACCATTCTGCGCAGCCGCGAAATACTAGTTCCAGTTTTGATCTCATTGGACGAAGGGGTTATGGACGCAATTCGTAATCACAAATACCATGTTCGAAACACAGCTGTGGGCGACTTGCAGCCGACCACCTTGCATTTTTTAATACAATGGTATGAGTGTCAGTCGTTCAGAAAGCAATGGCAAACTGCAGAATGTAAACTTGCCAAGAAACCACAAACAGCCCCAAAAAAATGCTATGGTTGAATTTGATGTCCTGTAAAGGATATACAACTAACTTTTAAGTAAACTACCTTTAAATAATAATATATAAATATAATTAATAGGTTTATTATCTATCACAACCCGATCCGAAACTGGAAACCGGAAACCTTGCCTGTGCAGAAGGATCCATTGGGTCCCCAAAATAGCTATGAAACAACCCAGCATGCTTCCGACATCATTCATTCATGCAAATATCACATGATAACAACAAATGCCAACTTAGTTTCTGTATAATAGGTTCGTCTAACATTCTGTACATAGCGATTGGCTGAAATTATCATGACGTTGAAATATATTTTATTATTTGGTATACTGTAAGTAATTTTATTTCTAGAGCTATATTTGTAAATCTTTGAATATTTTGAACTCTGCATCCATTTGTACATATATTTGGAGAGTTTCATCCCCAATCGTCTTCAATTTGTGGTAGAAAAAGAAATATTTCTGCATAGATGTTTCAACTTTGTGAATGGAAATCCAAAATGGCGGCAGCACGGATATCTATTGGACTGGGCCATGTATACAATCTTCATTTTGCGTGCTATTTCTTGAGACCAACGATTCACTTCCGGTTGTTACCATGTCCGGCTAGATTTGATTTATTCGAAAGCAGCGTGGTATGATGAAAGGGGAAACTACTCTGATATTTGCAGTATAAGTCCTTCTGCTATGTGCCAAGAGTTTGAGGCCGACAAACTGTTTTCTCTTGAATTTCTTGGAGTATATTCATGAATAGTAAGCTAATTTGTCTTATAACTCCTGAAGTAAAAAGAAAACTTTTTGTTGCATTTTTTAATCCCCTGTTCAATTTTACATAAATGTGAAGAGTTTCAACACTGCTGGTGTTTGCTGGCGTTCAGGAAAACATATTTAGTGACATGGCCGTCATAACACAAAATTCAAGATTGCGGCGCCCATACAGTAAACTATAGCGGACCTGTATTTATTTATAATTAGAACTGGTAATTTAACTACTAAAATTAAACAGAATACAAGTGTCATTTGTAGCAGTAATGTATCTGTGTACTTGTATAATATTTCAGCATTTGATATGACTGAAAATAATGTTGAAAGACAGTTTTCAGACCCGTCTGGTAACCTGTAAGTAGTGTAAGTAAGGAGTACCTTTTTCTAAGCTGCACAGCAGTACATAATTATTTAAATTTAAATACAGTACTGTTAAAATAAGTTATATGGTTTAAATAAGTTAGTATTTAATTATTAATTGCTCACTTTTAGATACAGAACAGTGTAATTATAGAGCAGAAGTAGAAATCAATTTTAGTGAATATTTAATTATTTAATATTTTTATTTTTCATTATTTAATATTTTAATAATTAATTAACTGCTGCTTAATTTATGCAGCAGTTACAAACTTATTTACCTACATTAATGCATGATATTTAATCACCAAATGAAAGCTGTCGCAATGCAGTTGGTACATTAAGACAATATGAGTACATTTTCATGAATTGTTCATTCACTACCGACGAACATTTCATATGACATTTAATTAATATAAATGGGCAGCTATTTTTAACTGTTAATTAGGTAACAGCATATCCTATTGAAAAGTCTTAAAAGCCAAGTGCATTTTTCTCTGAGACACTGAGACTCTCGTGCTTTGTGCGATGCGTTCTGCAGGTCACTCTGCGGAAAGAGACTGAGCCATATGGGATAAAACCTGGTGCAATGAAGCTGATCCTCTCAATTCTCTTGACATTCTATCGAAAGAGGAATGTGGCCTTTACTTTCCGGTTGCCAAAAATGCATAATAAAATATACATCTTACCAGGTTTGTTAGCAATGCGACAGACTTTTAATAAATAATAAACTATTGGCGGCCATTTTTAACTCTTTCACTACCAAACAAAAATTGGGCTGTGACCAAACAGAAATTTATGGCAGAAAATTGGAAGTAGGGGTGTGTTACAATAATGATTTTAAAATGGTTAAAATGGTAGCAGAAATGTTGTATTATATATCAAAATAAAGGGGATTGCACCAGGAATATGTTGGTATTGATCTCATATATAAACATAGTGTATATTATATAATATAAAATAATGTTTTTAATAATTTGAAAAATAGAGGTAAAAATGATGAAAAAATTGCACTTACCAAGGGGCGTTATTATCCTGATCACTGGTAAATCACTGCTAATCCTGTTGAATTTAATGAACAAACACCACTTTTCTAAAATATGAACACAATTGCTCCGAAAAGAAGTTTCAGGAATAATCTGAGCTGCTTCGCGATGTGCACTTTCAATTAAACTTTGCTTGAAATCCTTCAATGACAGTTTCTTTCCTCCTTTCTCTGTTTGGCATATTGAATGTAGGATGTTTATTTTTATTTGCAATATGTGGCAGTCTATTTGTGATAGGCTGCAAAGCAAACTTTGGGGCACAAGTGTGGTCTATTAGTGCATCCGGAGCAAACAAAAGATGATATGTGTCGTTTAGTTCGAGCGCTGCAAAAAACAGAGTCTCTATTGACACCAATAAATTCTATTAAATGCTTGGCTCCTGTCAATTTCCTGAACAGACTTTTTGAAATTATTTGGCACGCAGAGTGTCAACATTTCAGGAATAATCTGAGCTGCTGCGCGATGTGCACTTTCAAGTAAACTTTGCTTGAAATCCTTCAATGACAGTTTTTTTTTGTTTTGCACCTGCTGTGAAACATGGTGTGATAAATAGATTCAAATCGATTCCTGGGAAACATAGTGGCATACCAAGGAGTATATAAATGTGCACTTGTACACCAGTAGTCTTTGATAGATGGTGTTGGATCAAGTCCCATAGCAATAATGACAGACGTAAACTTTAGCCATTCGTGCTTCGTGAGTGCGGTCCAGGATAACAGACTAGAATGTTTTCTTTTAGGAGTGTTCTGCATCAATATCTTTTTCTTATATTTGTTTACATTTTTAATTAAACAATCCACTATGTCATCATCAAAAAACACTTTGAGAAAATCCATAGGTGTTTGCAGTTGATAAAGTTTAGAGTTGACGTGAGATCTTCAAGGACGAAACTCAAACTTCGGTTTTGTTTCCCCTTCTGAACATCTTGCCATGTCGATGATGATGGGATAGGTGCATCACGCTCTACAGAAGCTTGTAAATTCAAGTTGTTTTCCTCCAGATTTATTCTTATTTTGTACTGTTTGCTTTCCTTTGCGCTGAGAAGTGATTGTGACACCCTGACATTCATTGTCAGATGACATTGATTGCCAGACACCTCAGCTGAAGACGAAGTTCCACTAGTAGTAGTATCTTTATCACCACGTGCTAAAACTTTAGATTCACATATAAAACTGCTGTCTGAATCACTAATATCGGAATCACTATTGTTTAAAACAGTTATAAACAATAATCTAGCTTGATCTCAAGTCATACTACGTGGACGCAAACTGGTGGGCTTTTCCATTGTGAAAAACCAAAATAAACAACTTTAAAAACTGAAAATACACAAAAATCCAATATTAACGAATGTTTGACGACACAATCATGATGTAGCTATCTTTCTGCTGTGCGACTTTTCAGTTTACTGTAACTTAAAATTCCGAAATGGAGCAGAAATTAATCAATAAACCACTGATCATTTTGTGGCAATAAAAGTACCAATTGCCACCACAGCGGATCCAATGTGGCACCAGATGAGCCCTTGGTAGCGAAAGAGTTAATTGTTAATTAGATCACTGCACATCCTATTGAAAAATAGATATGTCAATTTAGGCCTTGCCACCCGGGGTGCAATGATATATGGTACTTCGCTGTCCGTTTAAAAATAAACAACCCACATGGTCCACAGTAATAGTAGCGTGATCCATCAGTACTGACGCATACTTTAACCGGAAGTCATTTTTTCCGCACTTGCGCAGAAGGGTGTCGTCGTGTCTACATCATTGACTATTAACATACACTTTGTATATCTCACTGGATATATTTAAATCACTCGTGCCAATAACGAATTACCATCTCCGCTTCCGGTAAAATGGCCAGTCTAATCATTGCGCAAATAGCCGGTGGTTAGATTTGAAATTGTCTTTGAGATAATTTCACTATTTGGCATACCATAAATAATTATTATAATTTTAGTACAAGGCATAGATATTCGTTAAATTTAGCTGCATTTTCGAATTCTGCATGCAAAGATACATAAAGTTGGAAAGTTTCATTTAAAAATATTGGGTCCCTCTGGTAGAAAAAAATTCGTTTCGCGGGCATGATAAATTCCTCTTTGTGATTGTAAATCCACATTGTCGGCACGCAATAAACATTTTTTTTAGTACAAGGCATAGATATTCGTTAATTTTAGTTGCATTTTCGAATTGTGCATGCAAAGATACATAAATTTGGAAAGTTTCATTTAAAAATATTGGGTCCCTCTGGTAGAAAAAAATTCCGAAAATTCGTTTTGTTTGCGGACATGATAAATTCCTCTTTGTGATTGTAAATCCACACTGTCGGCACGCAATAGAAATTATTTTTAGTACAAGGCATAGATATTTGTTAATTTTAGTTGCATTTTTGAATTGTGCATGCAAAGATAAATTTGGAAAGTTTCATTTAAATATATGGGGACCTTCTGGTAGAAAAAAATTAATGAATTAATAATTATTTTTGCGGACGTGATTAAATTCTCTTTGCGATTGGAAAAATAAATAAATCCTTTTAATAAAAATATATGTACTTTCTCATTATATAAAGATATCATCTTTTATTATTATATGATTGCATGTAATTATTAAATATTAATTTTACGTAAATTTATTTAGAATTTGACTGACTATCATGGCAAGGACTGCTGATGATCTCAGATCCCATCTATCTGCGTTCGGAGGATATCCTAAAGTACAGGATACATTGCCCGCCTGCTGGTTGTGGACAGTTGTTCTGTACCTGATGTGTTAGGAAAAGTCCAAACCATTGTGGCGACAAATGATCCAGGGAAAGACATATTTTTGCCGACATATTAAATCCCTCTTTGACTTTGCCTTTGGAAATCCAAAATGTCGGCATGCGTTTCACTTTTTAAAACGTGCAATTCTTAATCTTCTTCTTCTTCTTCTGCGTTCATCCGGAGTTTTTTTCGTATGTGATTGCGTTGTGCCCGTTTACAGCAGAGCTGCGTTCTTGCGCTGTTAGGCCGACACATCCGACTTCTGCGGGCATTTGTTGACCGGGTTAACCTTCCCAGAAACATGCAATTCGAACTACTACCTTGTGAGCCAATCTCTTTAATTAATGACAAATGTTTAAATGTTTGCATAAAGGAGAAATCTTTTTTTAGAAAAATATAATTTCTCATATAAAAACTGTCATTTACTGCCAATATAGTACCTTGCGGTGTATGGCAGAGAGGTCTTTGAGCCTGAGGAATAAAGTCCGCCTGGCTAGTGCAGTCGCCGCGAACTGTGCAGGTTAGGATTTTCTTTTTGCCCCCGACAGAAAAAAATCTGACACCTTACCGAGGGATCGAACCCAGGCCTCCCGAATGAGAGTCCGGCATTCTAGCCTCTCGGCCAGCCGCTCCTCCTCTCATTATATAAAGATATCTATTTTAGCATGAACCATCAGATTTTAAATTTGAGTATTTACTAATGGGACCACCACCGAAAGATAGGCCTTGAGAAACCGAATCTAATGGTACCAAGATGTTGCATGTATGTCAATTAGAAGCGAAGATATGCAACTTTGAGTGTCGTGATCGTAAACACAGAAATTAATTAATATAACTACTAATTAGTGGCCATTTTTATACTCTAATTAGGTAACATTGCATTCTATCTAAACAGGATATAACACATATCATGCGTTGCACAATTCCGCAGAATACAAGATACAACTTACCAGGGTTTAAAGCTAATATAAAGAATGCTCATGGTAATTAATGAATATAACTACTAATTAGCGGCCATTTTTATATGCTAATTAGGTAACATTGCATACTATCTAAATAGGATATAACACATATCGTGCGTTGCACAATTCCGCAGAATACAAGATACAACTTACCAGGGTTTAAAGCTAATATAAAGAATGCTCATGGTAATTAATGAATATAACTACTAATTAGCGGCCATTTTTATATGCTAATTAGGTAACATTGCATACTATCTAAATAGGATATAACACATATCGTGCGTTGCACAATTCCGCAGAATACAAGATACAACTTACCAGGGTTTAAAGCTAATATAAAGAATGCTCATGGTAATTAATGAATATAACTACTAATTAGCGGCCATTTTTATATGCTAATTAGGTAACATTGCATACTATCTAAACAGGATATAACACATATCGTGCGTTGCATAATTCCGCAGAATACAAGATACAACTTACCAGGGTTTAAAGCTAATATAAAGAATGCTCGTGGTAATTAATGAATATAACTACTAATTAGCGGCCATTTTTATATGCTAATTAGATAATGTTGCATACTATCTAAACAGGAATTAATCCATTATGTGCGTAGCATCATTCCGCATAATACAATATATTACGTGCCAGGGTTTAAACATAATATTAAGAATGCACTTGGTAATTAATTAATATAATAACTAATTGGCTGCCATTTTTATATGCTAATTAGATAATGTTACATCATATGTAAAAATAGATGACATGAGCGGTTAGGCTTCGCTACACCGATCGCAATGATGTATGGTTGCTAGGGTGTTCGTGTATGGTTGCTAGGATGTTCGTTTAAAAATAAACAAACTACTCTAGTTTTGATAACTTCTGCTATGACCTTGGTTCGGACACGAAAAAAAGATGTGCAGAAGAGATCTTTTGTGTCAATTTCTGCGTTAATGATCTCGACACTCAAAGTTGCATATCTTCGCTTCTAATTGACATACATGCATCATCTTGGTACCATTAGATTCGGTTTCTCAAGGCCTATCTTTTGGTGGTCGTCCCATTAGAAAATACTCAAATTTAAAAATCTGATGGTTCACCCTAGTAATAGAAGCCAGAATGTCTCATCTTCCAATTTATTGAGCCGCGATAAAATCTCCCTCATTACTTAGGACCTCTTTACACTTCCTGGATCTAAATTACGTCACACACATAATTCATAACTCCGCTTAGAATTAACGAATACTCTTCGTTGAGATACCGTTGGATTCGTCTTGTCAAGCTGTATCCAACTGTTAAATGTTATGATTTTGAGTTCATAAGTAAAACAGTAAAACCCCAATCCAATTTTTACATATTGACCAAAATTGCCACTAACAATTGTATATCAAATATCATTACAATCAGCGTTATAGAGTGATAGATTGTAGTAACCCAATACTTACCATCAACAAATCTATCAGATGTAGACCTATATCCAGCACTGTAAATTTTCAATTAGCAAATTGAGCGCAGTCCCACATTCAGCAACATACAAGTAAGTAGCCATCTTTAACACTGTAACACACAAAAACTAGCAGCGGCCACAAGTAGCACCGAAACAATTATAATTCTGCAATTCATGAATACAATTCAACGTAATGTTGAACATAATGAATTTGCACAATAAGACTTAAGACACAAACAAGTTATCCGGGCAGTGTGTTCACAGAGAATGGGAGACTAGATAGCTGATTTAGAAATAAAATCGAGGATATAGAACGCGTACAGCATCAACTATCAAACGGCAGCAATGGTAGAACATCCTAAACTAACGTCAACATTCATAGACAAGAGGGAAAAAAGCTGATAGTTGCAAAATCCCCGCCATGGAGCATACACGACATGAGGTTTCTACTCGTCAGAAGTTCCCCCTTCGCAGAATGTTTCCTTATTGACACTCTCAAGGGGCGGGCCCGTGCCGGTTATGGTTATGCCTCCCCGACGTGTTTCTCCTGTCGTGTGTATCTGACTATTCACCTTCGAGACGTTTGTTACCGTTTATTTCCCATATCAACATTGCTGAGTGTGTCTGCCCAGAAGCCATCCCACCCTCGGAGGGCCAACATTGGGCACCCGGTGCATCTACCAGAGGCAAGTGAAAGATTTCAGCCACATTAGAAGATATAACACTCTTAGAAAACCAATACTGAAGGGTAAGGTTGAAGGCACGCGATCAAGGGGTAGACAACTGTACAAATGGGAAGATAACATCAAGAGATGGGCAAACAGCAGTCTAATAGAATGTACAGTCACAAGGAGAGGCAGACAGGGTTGGAGAGCCCAAGCAGCCAACCTCGATTGAGTGACTACTCTCATGTAGCGACCCGGCTTAGGTTCTTAACTGGTGGGTGGCTCCCGGGTCGGCATGAGGCCATAGCTGTTGTTTCGGTCTCATTGAGAGGTTGCTGTGTTTCGGTCTCATTGAGAGGTTACTGTGTTTCGGTCTCATTGAGAGGTTACTGTGTTTCGGTCTCATTGAGAGGATGTTGTGTTTCGGTCTCATTGAGAGGTGTGTTTCTGTTACTACAATGTATATATTGACTTATATATACCTGTCCTACGTGGTTAGATGAAACTCTTGCAGGTACTTTCTTTCATAATAGTCTTCTTCATCTCTTTAACCAGGTGCTCCCATCGAGAGTCATATCTGGATCTGGATGGATCTAACCACTACCTGAAATTCCAGGATCAAAACATATATCTACAGATATCAATACATCTATATGATCATTAGAAAAGGAAGAAGGTAAAAACCCCAAAGAAAAAAGGGAAATAAATAGAGGGAATTTTGACCCCAGGGAAAAATAAACAGGGGGGGGGGGGGGAGAGGGTCCCCAACAGTTACCAACCCCATAGCTGGCTCCTCTCCATCCAATCCTCCACTCCATCCATCATGTGCCATGCCGGTAAGCGTGGGCGGTCATGTTCTGCCATCTCACTCGATCACCAGAGTCGTGGATCAGCTCCGTGTTTCTGTCTCGACCATGCCACAAGGCCAAGCCATCCAGGTACTTGCTTCTAGGTCTTCCCCTTGGTCTGTTCCCCTCGATCTTACCAGTTGTCCTCCACTACAGGGCGCTCAAAGTTTAGACTACCAGATAAGCAGTTTCATCTTCGCCCATGCCTGTCATCCATGGTCTCAAGGTTGAGTAATACCTTAATCGATTCAGAATTTGATAACCATGTTCACGATTCCCCTTGTGCATAATTATTTCCCTATTTATCCTTCCATTTAAAAGAAAAGGCCTCACAAATTAAGAGTCTTCATTCATTCCTAAACGTGAGAACAGGCAAGCTTCGTACAGAGTGGCTTGCTTCGCTTCGGAGGTCACGGGTAGCAAGCATCACCTGGATCTTTTCTCCTGGGCATGCCGGTGTGCTGGGGAATGAACAGACGGACAGATTGGCTGGCTTGGCAAAACTTGGTGGAGTATTGATGCATGACAAAACAGATGTGGTTGCGGCCTTATGGGAGCACGTATACACCTCGGAGGAGCAAATGGATCACCTAGTCTGGTAAGAATGAGGCAGCGAGGTGTGTCGAGGGGATCTGGCCGACGATCGACGCTCAGAGGAAAAGCGAGACGGACATATAATCAGATTGCTACTGGAACTATTAGTGTTGGAACTCTTCGCTGGCTGCTGAGGATGGGGACGGAGCGCTTATGGAAATGTCCCGAACGCTGTGATGTCGGTTCCTAAATCAATCAATCAATCAATCAATCCTAAACGCAATGAGTATTTACTTATAAACAATATAAGTACATTATGGCATCATCTCCTGTATAATATTCAGGCCGATTTTTCCCAATCAAATGCTTTAAGTTGGAGCATCTTCCCTCTTCTTCAACATGTAGGTATATGCCTTTACCTTACTCATCTTATAAGATTCATCATCATCATACATCAAACAATTCAGGAAACAAAACCATATAGTTGTAACATGAGTGATATGGAATACATAGTGGCGTCATGCGTAGAGGCAGTATGCATCAAATTGCCTACTATCAGGTGACTGATTGACTGACTGATCATACTCATCCTAGGTATGCCACTTCTCATCACCAAACCTACAATCATTCGTCATAAATCATAATCATACTTGCATGGATGATGAATAGGCATAATTATGTTGCTCACAATCAATAAATTAAAATATAAATTCATATATTTAACACCAATAAAGTCACAATTGAATCACCACATGAATGCTTCCATATAACACATAGAATTTTATGATAACACATAGGGAACTATTTAATACTTAATGTGCCCATTTACTGTTTCTAAGACGAATGACACTAATTCCTCCTAACTAGTGAATGCACAATTAAGATAGTTCCTTACTACTGAACTATGGATTCTAACCTCCTAATTCCTAAGTTAATCACTAATTCCTAAATCACAACTGACTTAGCTTAACTGCTTAATTAGTAAAATTCACAACCTAGGCATAATTCTTATGCTTACATAAAAGCTGCATAACTAGAAAAAACAACACCCTCACTATGGGTTAACCTAGTGCACAGATTATCTACGAACTACTACACCTGAAACAAAAACTATTGATCTTACCAACAGTTCAGACGACACCAAATTAAACAACCATGTTCTCGAAAAAGTCAACAGCTTCACATACCTAGGAAGCAAAATGACATCTACAGGGGACTCATCACCAGAAATATTATCTAGAATCGCACTGGCATCTGGTGCCTTCAATAAACTGTCAAACATCTGGAAGTCAAAGACACTCAGCCAACATATGAAACTTAAAATATTCAATTCTTGTGCGATTCCAGTGCTAACGTATGAATTTGAGAGTTAGAAATCAACGGTAGCTTTAGATTTTAAAAAAAAAATAGACAATTTTGAGAACAAATGTTTTAGAAGAATTCTAAATCTCCACTGGAAGATTTCAAAACGAATGCGCAAAGAAGACAAGAGACTAAGCAAGATATTGTATCAAATTTCATAAGAAAACGCCGTTGGAACTACATCGGCCATGTACTCAGAATGGACAAGACACGACTCTCCTACCAATCTCCCATATGGTCACCGGTAGGGAAAAGAAAACGGGGAAGACCAATAGTGGCCCTGCGTAGAACCATCATCAGAGAAGGCTCATTCAACGACCAAGTGAACATCCAAGACCTATAACAGATAGCAGCGAACCGCCAGACATGGAGAGCCATGACTTCTGCCTTATGCGCCGACTTAGGCTCAAGAGGAAAGACTAACTAACTAACTAACTAACTAACGACATCTGAATATAGTGCTTAGTCTCTCCTAAAGTAAGTTCTTAAGGACTAAACCACATTTTTACAGCACAAAAACTTACTATTTTCTGGGAAAGGAGCATAATTAACTTAATATTACAGTGTGATTACCTTCAACATAGTTGAATGTCTTCTTCAAGAATAACGTCAACAGGTTTCAGGCTCCAGACTAGGTTTTTGCTTTTCTAGTTTACTGGCTGTTACTATGCCGATACTTCTCTCTCTTTTTTTTTTCTATTGGAGTTGGTAAACTTCAGACGGATTGTTGAGTAGAGGACACCAGGCCGTCAGTTCCAGTGGACCATCTTCTTTTGTGCGATTGCTGAAGGATTTTCGTTTTTCACACTCTGAACTTCTGCCGGTCATCACTTCTTATTAAAGACTCTCAGATATTGTGTATTCCTGCCCTTCCTCGATTGGGCTCTGACCTCAAGCCTGGTCGTGACCAATAGCTGACCTCCTTTTTGGTTATATTTAGAATATTGACGTTCCTTTTCACGTCAGCTTCTTTTTTTTTTTAAATTAAGTTTATGTAAATTGCATCTTTCTTCTTAAACTATAGGCGTTAATTCCTCTATTTGTAAATTTGAATTTACTTCTGATGGTGGTGGAGTGGCATTTTGTTTAGATAAGACAACTGCAAAATCTTTAATGGGATATATGTGACAAAACGGCTTTCATCTGTCTCGGGTCGTTAGGTTACCGCACTATTTGGCGGGTCATTAGGGACTTTCCCAGCTATAAATAGACTGAGGAAAGCCGCTAGGTATTTTCCATCTAGAATCATCTCGAATAACCGGTGTTGAATGAACGGGGGTTGTCGGGTACTGCATTGAATTCCCGTGCAGAGAGAGATCTAGAAATCCTAGGGAGAAATGAATGTTTCCCGTGAAAGTGTTTTTCCCCAAGAAGCACTCACTTCTCGTGCGCAGGAATTGGCACGAGGGGAGAAATGCGGCTAGAGTGTTCATTCACTTCGTACATTCTGAAGAGAGAAGACGCTGGCCGGTTTGAGCCATTTTGTTTGCGTCTCATACCCACCATATATCGGCTGACTGTTGGCTTAAGGAGGCTGATGTGCCCTTAAACAGTTCTGAAGCTGGCTGGAGTCTGGTTCATGAATCCAGGTACGGATTTGTTAAATTAATTAACTTTGTCATTGCTCTATAAAACGCAACTGTGCTAACCTCATTAGTATGCGGATGCCGCTGCATTATTCATGAGCTAACGGATCGATAACGCCTGTTGTAGGCTACGCCGTGTGTTTGTTTACAACCGTGTGTTCGCGAATCACCTGGTGGTAATGCAGTCGTGTTATGTTTGCGATTGAAACGTAACTTGTATGTATCAAGTATAGCAAATTGTTGCATCTATTAGGTTGTTGTGTTAGAATAGGATTTAGTTAATAATGCCTGATTGAGATCTAGATTTATGACAGTCAGTGAAGAGTACAACAAGAACTGTTAGACAACAAGGTAAGTGGGTAGGTGAAGATTCAAACAGAAGTGTGCTTAGTGACAACGTAAGGAGAGAACTTAGTTCTGTGCCACTAGGAATGATGAAACTATTGTGGTGTAAATTAATAGTGAATTCATTGTGGGGAACACGGGATTTCTGTGGGAAGGTAAGTCTTCATTGATGATATATATAGATATATATATATATATATATGATGTGACATTGTGTATGTATATATTAGGTCAGGGTATGTGCTACTTCTGGGAGGAATACCGAACGCCAAATAGGTCGACGCGTGATAACCATGCGGGTAATCGCGACAGACATGTGTACTGAATTCTTGTCTTTGCGTTCCTGATTCTTGCATGCTGGCACTAGTGCGAATGAATGCTGAGGTGTTAGCAGTATGGAAGGATGCAAGGAGGTCGTATGAGACACCGGGGACATTTGGGATATGGGGAATTGCAAGCAAGTTACGAAAGTATGATGTGGCAGACGAGGCCACAAATGAAGTTCGGTCCAACCAAGGCTCATCCACTTGGGAAGGGCTGAGCTGGAACATTACCCTTGGAACATGTGGGGGACATGTTTTCTCAAGAATGGCTTCTTGACTCTAAGTAAGAGTCTGATAAGAAGAGGTTGCTACAGTGTGGGCAGGGAGTCCCACAAGCAATCAGGAAGGTGTATATACGGATATGAGCATGTATTATCCCTATATCCCGAGGGATGGTATATTGATCAAGCTTATGTTTCTTATTGAACATTATTAATATAAGGAGCGAGTCCAGGGACTCTTTACCTTGGTGTTTAGTTGAATTAATTTTAGAACTAAGAGAGCAGCTTACTTTCAATAGTGACGTTAGCGACAACTGGTAGATGATTAGGGATAGGTGAGACCTATGATCAGACTCGTCATTCTGATTCTTACTCTGTTTGACGGGCTGTTCTCTTGAGGCCAGCTGACATCCACGACCCCATGCTTTGCTGCTCTCCAAATAGAGATAATGCTTTAGTTATTTGTATAACTAAGTAGCATGACTGAGAGTTGAGTAGCTATTGATAGGATGCATGTGGACCAATGTTTGGGCCAGAGTACTCTCACCTGTCGCCCTCCCTTTTCAGGAGTTGCCTGTTGAGGAACCAGTCAACTAGATTTGTTGTTGGCCAGAAACCACTTCGTATGCTACAGCGAAGGGTTGAACCATATACTTACCTCGCCTGACTTAACCACACCATATGCCAGGGTGACCCATTATGTATGAAGGTGCATCCAGAGATTCAAGTGCCCTGACGGTGCACGTGTGGGACACGATGGTTTGTTGTTGAGTTTATACTTGTGAAGATATAGTATTTCAGAAGGAGCTTTCAGTAATTTGAGCAATCATGCTCTATGACAAGAGACACCTGACCGTATACAAATGCGGTGGTTCTGCCTAAACGCGGAAACATGTTTATTCCTACACTTAGGAGGTTCCTACGACAGCTTTAGTGGAAGGTCATGATGAGACCTACACCAGCTTCCGTATAAGAGACCCCAAAGAAAGTGATAAGGTGTCAAGGGACTAGGGAATCTAGTTCAACTGAATATTGTCTCCAAAAGAAATATGTATCAGATTCTACTATTATATTGAAACCGTGTGCAGACTTTGAACTATGTTACATTATCTGATGCGCCGAGCAGTGAACTGTGTTATCAGTAAGGGACCATTGAATTGGTCAAAGAACTGAATCGAGACCCAGTGTTACTGTGCTATCAGTTAGGGACCATTGAATTGGTCAGGAACATAGACAAAACTCGGTGCTAATGTGTTTGAAGTGTGAGACCATTAAATTGGTCAGTGACAGATTCATCACTCATGAGTAATGTGCTACCAATCGACCATTAGATTGGTCATATGCTATTGACATTAATTAAGTTTAGATTAGTTGGAGGTAAATCCAGGAGGATTGTAGTCTAGCTAGTGATTACAGATACCGGTGCAGTACTTTATTCGCAGTGACTTAATACTGTATGAGGAAGATGCAATTGGTCCAGTTAAGTGAGGTCCAGCAGGAACTCTATTGTTGTTGATCCACGCTTGGGAGACGGAGTGGTCACCAAGGTCCAAGTCATCTCACTGGAAGGAGGCCGGGTGAGTGGCGGACCGACTGGACGGGACATCTTCATCCACTCTACTTCTCAACTTAATGAGGAATACATCTCTGATTCTGTCTCTACCCTATCTTCTATTTATTTAAATAGATTTTTCTCTCAGGATATTCATTTCAGTTCTATATTCTCAGGGGTAGAATAAAGTTGATATATGTTGACTTGCTCTTTGAATACTTATTGAATGTGGTCTCGGACGATGCCTAAGTGTTCATTGTTCCACAGGAGTAGGTAGTTAGTGGGGGTCTAGAATCTGGAGGGGCTTGTGGACTTATATAACTAATTTGAGATCAACCACAGGGACAAAATGTGTATCTGTCTGTCCAACCCCTGGGGCTAGAATACACGGGAGTGCTAGAGACACCTCGGGGGTGGTTCACTCTCACTACCCAAGGCGAACTCGTTACACTCCAATCCAGTTAGTGATAGAATCCTCACTATTAGACTTAAAGGCCGTCCCAAAAACACAACTCTCATACAGATATATGCATCTACTTCAACAGCAGAGGAGGACGAAATTGAAGATTTTTACAACACACTACAAGACACATTAAAAAAGATTGGTCATAATGATATAATAATAATAATGGGAGATTTTAATGCAAAAGTTGGTGCAGGAAGAGCTGAAAATGAGAGACACGTTTTAGGAAAATTTGGATTAGGAAATAGAAATGATGCAGGTGACAAATTAATTGAATTTTGCACAGAAAATGAGTTAACGATAGCCAACACGCTTTTTAAACAACATCCAAGAAGACTCTTCACATGGAAGTCTCCAGACAATATTACCAAAATTCAGATAGATTATATTTTAATACAAAGAAGATGGAGATCAAGCATAACATCTGCAAAAACCCTACATAGTGCAGACTGTGATACAGATCATCAGTTATTAGAAGCAGATCTGAAATTAAAACTCAAAAAGCTTATCCGAGGACCAAGGCCACTTTGTTTTGATCTCACAAAAATACCGGATGCATACACTGTAGAAGTTAGAAATCGCTTTGGGGTCTTGATGTCTGTACAAGAAATGACACCTGATGAACTGGCAGTACAAGCTAGAGATATCTTGATAACTGCAGCCAAAGATTTAATTCCGACCAAGAAAAAGCAACTTAAGCTTTAAGATTACATCAGACACATTAGAATTAATAAAACAACGAAGGGAGCTGAAACAGAAAGGAGATGAATCCAATAACAGCAGGATGAAGTATAAATCTTTAACTCGAGAAATAAGAAAGAACACAAGAAAGGACAAAAATCAATATATACAAGATTGCTGTACCAGAATAGAGAAATATCATAAGACTGGAAGAGATTATGAAATGTTCAAAGAAATGAAGTTATTGACAAGAAATGTTCAACCTCAATTGAATGTTATCTGTGACAAGATGGGAAATACCTTAACAGAATCTAGACAAATTCTAGAAAGATGGCGGGAGTACTGCAGTGGAATGTATGATATGAGTGACAGTGAGGATATGAATGAGATACATGAACCAATGACGGCAGAGACAGAACCTGAACCCTCATTAGATGAAATTGCTTGGGCTATAAGGAACCTGAAGAATGGTAAATCACCTGGATTTGATGAGATACCAGCTGAACTAATTAAAGCGGGAGGAGAAGAAAGCATACACATATATCATGCATTATGTACAAAGATTTGGAAATATGGTATATGGCCAAAAGATTGGAAGAGAACTATCTTCATTCCAATACCAAAAAAGGGCGACCTGAAATTATGCACCAACTACAGAACTGTTGCCCTGATCAGTCATGCAAGTAAAATTCTACTAAAAGTTATAATGGGAAGACTTCGTAAGAAAATGGAAGAAGAGATTAACGTAGTTCAAGCTGGATTTAGACAAGGAAGAGGAACAAGAGATCACATATTCAACATGCGTTTAATAATAGAGAAGTGCAGAGAATTTAATGTAAACCTATTCTCATGTTTTGTGGATTATTCAAAAGCATTTGACTGTGTACAACATCAGAAACTTTGGGAAATCATGAGGAATATGGGTTTTCCATCACATGTAGTACAACTCATAAAAATGCTCTATCTAGACCAACAAGCAGCAGTTAGAATAGATGGCGAGATATCAGATTGGTTTGACATCAAACAAGGAGTCCGTCAGGGCTGCGTGCTGTCACCCTATTTGTTTAACCTGTACGCCGAAAATATAATGAGAAATGTAAGAGATGACATAAACAGGGAGCTATATGATGTCATAAATATTGGCGGTCATGACATACCGGAGATTCGATATGCTGATGATACAGTATTACTATCCACAACACAGAATGGCATAGAAAACCTAATAGCTTCAACCCAATTGAATAGTGAAAATCACAACTTATATCTTAACATAGCAAAAGCAAAGATAATGCATACAGATAAAAAAAACTACTATGGAGAAAATAATATACATTAATGGGGAAAAATTGGCGGTAGTGGAAAATTTTGAATATCTTGGTTCATTGATTACCAATAACGGTGACACAATGAAAGAAATTAAACGGCGACTATCAATTGCTCTTCAAAGACTAAAACAGCTGAATAAATTATGGAGTGGGACAGATAGAACTACAAAAATTAGATTTTTAAGAGCATGCATCTTTCCCATTGCAACATACGCCTGTGAGACATGGACACTTACTAAACAAGCTGAACAGCGCATAAGCGCCTTTGAATATAAATGTTATAGACGAGTTCTAAGAATATCTTGGGTAAAGAAAAGAACAAATGCATCCATACTTCAAAAGTTGAATATTGAAGAAGTGTCAGAAGTCGGGGTGCCCCACCGGCTAGATGAAAGTATTTTTCACTGGCGAGCAACCCCTAATAGTCAGAAACTGACTAGGGACAAAATCTATATGGCTGAACTACAGATTAAGCCCATGAATATCCAACGAACAGCTCCAAGTGGCTCGTTACAAAATGAAATGAACTGTGCTGAATATTCGCCAAGGTATAGGAAAGAGAAGGTTAGCTTAAGATAGATGTTTTAAGTCTAAATATATTAGTATAGACGACTATCTCAGTCCAGGTTTTCTCCCTGACTGCTCCTTTCCTTGGTGTGTAAGTGAACCCCCACCAATGTACATAACAACACGTATGCACAATTGGAAAAAAATATAATGACAGAACTATGAGTTACAATACTACAACATTTATTTGCTAATCATAACAATAGACATCGGATGATTGTCAATATGAGGATGATAAAATCATATAACATATTGTGATGAGAAACATTACGTAACTTTACTTGTTACTTCATCTATCTGGAACTGTGGTCCAGATCCCCACTCTCCAGTAGACTCAACAAAAGAAACAGCTTGCCGGTATTCTGACGACTGCCAGTCCTGGCTCTCCCTAGTCATAACTCGTTCTTGAGATCTATAACATAGGTGCTCCTTGTGAGAGCTTGAAAGAAAGTCAAGAATGTGTTATATCAGTTCTACATCAGCGCAATCCTAATTAAAACATATCATAACACAAACATATACAATGACCAGTCTGGCCAAGTTTATCTTCCAGCTCTATTGCGTTCACCATCCTCCTTCTCCCTACTGTCTTTATTCTGGGACGGGCTTTTCAATTGTCTCACACGCCTGTAATGATTACATTTCTGCCGCCCCATGTCCATGTCGCTAATACAGAAATTCTGTGTCGTACAGCCGCTCCGTACAATGTTAGTTTAGCAGCTCACAGGGTCGGTAAGGGTATTATAATAATGCCTGATCATCCGGGCTTACAAGCTGTGAAAAGTAGCTGTGCCAGGTTTCCATGCATTACCGTGGACGCACGCCCACAATACACTGAGAAAGTTTAGCACCATATACCCTATACTACCAATTGTGGGTAATGTCTGTACCATTACACCTCTGCTTCCAACACAATCATTGGCCAATGTGCCAATGCGCAGACAATAGCATAACACTTCATATTGGTAAGTTTGCATATGACAAATCAATATATCAAACATCCAATACACATAAACATATTGATTAAACTAGACATATGATACTTTAACATCATAGCATAATGCACTAGGTAGTTTATGAAATTACACATACATACATCCAACATCCGTAAACATTATATTACTTCAAGATGGACATATAATGATACCCAACATAATAGCATCAGTCATTATTAATGAGTACTAATGTTGTATAGCTACAAAATGAGATATACAACAGGTCTAATTGAAGTTACCACACAGACCAGCTATATTTGCTGAGCTGCCCGGTTTAATCACCTGCTGTTGTAAGAATTAAATAAATAGTCAGTTGACTATATTCTGTACAACAAATGCACACACCAAAAAAGCAACTAGTCTAGTTTAGAAAGAGATGGCAAGCATCTGCTACGACACCTCAAGTATATCTAGACAAGACCTGCCTTCCATAAGTTTCTACTTCTCAGAAGAGTAGCACTTACAGCACAATGATATTGAACACAGAACTCAGAAAGAACACTCAAGTAACCTATGACAATGATAGTTCTTGCAATAACCTAGATCAGATATAGACTGAAAATCACTAACTAAGAAATAACTTTTGTAGTGAAATCTAACATAATAATCATGCATATGACTACAGAACATTGAGATAGTTCCTACCTGTTCTGAAGTCAGACTTAATCTAAAAGGAAAAGGTCTATCGTGGGTTTTTATACCTAGCCTATCAGTAGACACTTATCTCCCAGGAATTCCATTCCTAAATTCTTCTTATCTCCTCCTGACGTTAATTGCAATTAACTCCAAGTCTGTCCAGTCATAAAAATTCTTCCTGCATGCACACTAGCCTTCACACCTGTGGGTCTGACAATTATTAGCCCACTGAGTCTTATCAGTGATTTCACACCTTGCGCCTCTAGTCTCTACCAGATGGGGTCAGCCATCGCGGTTGGGCGATTTCCTAGCTATTCTTATCAGGTGTCATGTCAAAGTAGCAATTAGGTTCTCATGGTCAGCTGCCAGTTTACAACTCTGTTGGTAAACCAGGTTTGCTTGCGTCATGACTGGTTGGTTTTAATTACCATTCAGTCCCCTGAGTCTGCCCTCCAGTCTGGCTGGATTGATAACCTCTGGGGGTGACCGGGACTGGTGTCAAATTAACTTCCCATCTAGAAAGCCATTCCTGGTGGTTTGTTTACTTGCAGGTTTTGCAAGCTTACGTCAAGACAGTATAGCCTTGAATATAGAGAAAACGGTTTTGTTCGTCTGTTGATCCTCTACATGGCCCATCAAAAGTGAACCGAAAATTGTTCTGGGAAGTAAAGGCTGCCAATTCGTGACAAGAAGGTTGGCTATTAAAGACGATAACTTTCAAGAACTATCATTGTCATAGGTTACTTGAGTGTTCTTTCTGAGTTCTGTGTTCAATATCATTGTGCTTCATGTATTACTCTTCTGAGAAGTAGAAACTTATGGAAGGCAGGTCTTGTCTAGATATACTTGAGGTGTCGTAGCAGATGCTTGCCATCTCTTTCTAAACTAGACTAGTCTCGTTTTGGTGAGTGCATTTGTTGTACAGAATATAGTCAACTGACTATTTATTTAATTCTTACAACAGCAGTAACTAAGTGGTGATTCAACCGGGCAGCTCAGCAAATATAGCTGGTCTGTGTGGTCACTTCAATTACACTTGTTGTATATCTCATTTTGTAGCTATACAATATTAGTACTCATTAATAATGCCTGATGCTATTATGTTGAGTATCAGTATATGTCCATCTTGAAGTAATATAATGTTTACGGATATGTTGGATGTATGTATGTGTAATTTCATAAACTAACTAGTGCATTATACTATGATGTTAAAGTATCATAATATGTCTAGTTTAATCAATATGTTTATGTGTATTGGATGTTTGATATATTGATTTGTCATATGCAAACCTACCAATATGAAGTGTTATGCTATTGTCTGCGCATTGGCACATTGGCCAACGATTGTGTTAGAAGCAGAGGTGTAATGGTACAGACATTACCCACAATTGGTATAGGGTATATGGTGCTAAACTTTCTCAGTGTATTGTGGGCGTGCGTCCACGGTAATGCATGGAAACCTGGCACAGCTACTGGTCACGGCTTGCAAGCCCGGATGATCAGGCATTGTTATAATACCCTTACCGACCCTGTGAGCTGCTAACCCAACTTTGGACGGAGCGGCTGTATGACACACAATTTCTGTATTAGCGACAGGACAGGGGGCGGCAGAAATGTAATCATTACAGGCGTGTGAGACAATTGAAAAGCCCGTCCCAGACTAAAGACAGTAGGGAGAAGGAGGATGGTGAACACAGTAGAGCTGGAAGATAAACTTGGCCAGACTGGTCATTGTATATGTTTGTGTTATGATATGTATTAAGATTGCGCTGATGTAGAACTGATATAACACATTCTTGACTTTCTTTCAAGCTCTCACAAGGAGCACCTATGTTGTAGATCTCAAGGACGAGTGAACACTAGGAGTGTCAGGACTGACAGGATCGTCAGAATACCGGTAAGCAGTAGATGGCAATTAGCGGTTTGGGGTCACAACAAGTCGGGGCACCACAGGAGCGCCAAAACAACACCCTCCTAGGGGTCCAACCCCCGGGGCCCCGCCCCGGGGCGCACACCAAGCAGCAAACCATCCCGAGCGCTTTGGAGCCAAAAAGGTTGGTGGCACCCCCTAGGGATCCAACCCCCGGGGCCCCGCCCCCCTAGGCCCCGGGGCGCCATCCGCCCGGAGCGCCCACACGGGTCGCCTACAGGCGACCGAGCCGTTGATTTAGAGTGTATCATCTGTAGATATATCAGGATGCGCACCGCAAAGAACACGTGTAAGTGGCTACGGCTATATTCAACTGCACTCTGTGAGCGTAGTTGCATGCGTGAGTATTGTAAAGTACATGCAGTTCTAGTACGGAAAGGGACATGTACCAAACCATGCAGAAGCTGTGGGAGGGGGGTCACAAACTATCTATCAATTTGTAAGGAGTGTGGTTATAACGCAGCCAATCGCCGAACATGGTACCATGAGAAGGTAAAGCCTTTTAACGCCGAGTTTCAGCGATTGGCTATGATCACAGAAATATAAAAGTCAATTAGAGACATGGAACTATCCGCTGTACGTACACGCTCACCTGTTAGAGACTGACAGACCTGAGTATTTAACCATGCCTACGCTGGTTCAACTGAAACAGCAAGCCCGCGAGTATGGCATGCCATACAGTGGGAGGAGGAAGGCCGTTCTTGAGGGGGAGATATCCAGAGCGCGTGAGATGGCTAGGGCCTCCCTGCTCGAGAAGAACCCCAATCTACATGGGGCACGACTTGAAGCAGGGATTACCACCGCTCTGAGATTTGTACACTGGTACCGCCGCCGACCGAGCCGCGATCGTCGCCGAGCGACGACACCGCGCCCGGCAGCGTGCTCAACGCCACGCGACTCGAAGCAGAGTTCCTTGCCCGAGCTGATAGAGTGCGAGATGTAGAGTATGATGAGGAGATGGCTGCTTTAATTCGCAACGCACCTGAATTGAAACTCGTCCGAGAGATTGAGGGGAGCCTGAGAAAATATGAAGCAATCGTCCCAGAAGAGGGTGACTATGACGAGCCTGAAACATTTATGATTTCGATGGAGCCCGCCATCAAAGCTCTGGTAGTAA
>JACEFZ010018751.1:0-75966 GCA_014155875.1 Cepaea nemoralis | reverse complement strand
AGCATGGTGACTAGTGCCAATACTCCACCGCCATCTCTAGCGCCTATGTAGAGTAAAGAAGAACAGGGTCGATATAGTTTAGTAAAAAACCCCAAACATTGATAATTGTATCATAATAAAATTTACATTCTTAAAAACAATGTATATAACAAAACATTACATTCTGATAACAAGGATCATAAAAAACCATACATTCTGATACCAATGTATCAAAATTTAAAATTAAGGGAAAAAAGGGGGAGAAGAAAAAAAGGGTGACAATAGTTCCCTAGCACTTGTCGCCTACTGTAGAGTTTTGTCTCACCCCAAAATGTGAGTGAGATATCTATTCAATAGGTACATTTTTTTCTGGACTGATACTGGAGCTTCCTGAGGGTTACGCACCACCTAACCACCCAAAAAACATTTTGATAGTACCGCTGTCACCCCATGGAAAAAGTCATGAGCCCACTGTCCTCTGTAAACAATTCATAAATCCCCTTTTTCCAAATATTTACAAACAGCATTATGTAAGTACCACTGAAAAAATGGCCGAAGTTTAGCTACCAGTTCAGTCTTTCCCTTTTTGCATCATTCTCATCATCATCATTTATGAAAAAGGACTACAAGACAATCCCACCTCTGTATTTTTACAAAAAATGTAAAAAACAGTTTAAAATCCAAAGTGAAATAAAAAAAGTCAAGCGAAAAATATATCTCTCTCTCTATCTAACAACCTTTTTTAAGTTGTACAAAAATGTGAGATAGTAATATTTCTCCATCATATGAGCAAAATAAAAAATATGCACTCAGGAAAAAAACATTTTAAAAACACAGAGACCATTGTGAAAAATAAGCATTTAGGAATAAAGTAATTTCACAAAATCATCTCAGAAGAATGACTCATAGCAAGATTATATTGAAAGTTTTATGAAGGCTGACTGGACAAAATGGCGATGTCCAGGCTGTGGGGACGAAAAACCAACTTTTCAAGGGAAAGCGATTCTCCAAAATTTTCACACACACACAACTTCAATCATGATTTAGTTGCCCCCAAAGCATTTATCCTAATACATAAAAATGATATGTTGTATATAATATAATGCTCACCTAAAAAAGCAGAGAATAAAATGGGCTTTTAAATTTAAAAAATTAACAATGGGTCCCCCCTAACATTGGAGAAACATGGCGATTGACCAGACCGCTTGGTCTACCAAGCCTTTGTCTAGATTAAGCCTGTGTTTCCGGGGCGCGGGCAATCAAATTTTCTTAAAACGAAACGAAATTTCGTTTCGTTAATTCCCCGTCGGGCTTTTTTAAAAGCCTCTACTCTTCAGATAGCGTTTTCCTAGCAAAAGTCTGCTGGAAAAGACTGCGAGATGATGACATATATGTCACACACCTATACAACCCCCTTTTAAACCCGTCTTTCAGAAACGGAACCCGTCGTTCACCGAAAAATCCACCGAGAGATCCCAGAGAGACTTTACATCACCTTTCATAAACTAGCTCTCCGCCGGGGGAGAGACAGCAGCCCAAAAATACAGCCTTTCATCGCCTGTATACCAGATGCTCTGGGGAGAAAACCCAAGAAACTCCCCAAACCCGAGCACCCCTCGGACTCGAACTTTTAGTCACAAAGAACAAAAACAAATATAGCGACGTTTGGGAGATTCCCTTTCTTCCCTCTTCAGGATCTAAGAAAACAACAAGGAAAAATAAAATATTATGTTTACCAAAGTTTAAAATTTGTTGTTTAAAGGGATGTACACTGTGCTTGGTTTAGTATATCTTCCTTTTTCGCAGCAATTACACATACCCGTTTTTATTTCCCCATTATGAAGGGCTTTGGTAGCGGTGCATTCGATGCGCAAGCACCTATTTCAAAATTAGCAACACATTTAGAAACTTCGAAAGCGTCTTTAACACAATATGCAAAACAGGACAGTGTGATGCTTCTCTGTGGAAACTTGCAGCTATTGACTTGTTTAATTGTAAAAGTTCACTTGGTTTGCTCATGCACTTCTCTTATTATTTAATTTTCAATTCATTTTGCTAATTTGATTCTTCTTACTATTCATTTCTAAATGTATAAAGGGCGTTCATTGAAATCAGTTCGTGCACACACCGCGCGTAATTGCGTACGTTGACATGTCATAGTCTAGTGTAAGTACTTACCAATGAATAAAAGTGCAAGTGCTATCGTCCCATGCATAGGTTCTGTTTCTAACCGTTGAGTAAAATGGCGGGTTGATCCAAAATCCGTCCAAAGAAGCTCAAAGAGCGGTGATTCAGTGTTCTTTCATTTTAAGGATGTCGACCAGTGGATATTCTTCGAATAATGCATTCAGCGTATGGTAATAAATGTGTGTTGAAGACAACAGTGTCAGACTGGGCACGAATGTTTCGGAAAGGACGTCAGTTCACGACAGATCTTCGACGGCCTGGTCAAGCGCATATTGTTTGCAACAGAAAAAAACCATCGCCAAAATTGATGCAGCAGTACAGATGAACCGTTGTCGAAGCATACGTTCGCTAGCGAAAGAATTTGATGTGTCAATTGGGACAATTCAAAAGGTCGTTCGTAAGAAACTGCAATATCGGAAGGTGTGTTCACAGTGGGTACCACGGATGTTGACCGACCACCAAAAGAGGAACGCATGGGATGGTGTTCAAACCACTGTTTGAACCACTTGCTGCGTTACAGAGTGGAGGGTGATGCATTTCTCTTCCGCATAGTGGCAGGCGATGAATCATGGTGTCACCACTTGGAGCCAAGCAGCAAAAGAGAGAGAGCATGCAATGGAAGCATGCTAGATCACCAAAAGACAAAACAGTCAAGTTACAGGTTTTCCGCTGGTAAGGTTATGCTGAGCGCATTTTTTGACCATGAAGAGCTATTGTTGGCCGACTTTAAAGAACCTGGTGTAAACATCAACTCTACCCACTACTTGCAAACACTATACAACTGCAAAAAGCCATCAAGAAAAAATGATCCGGCATGCTTTCTCGCGCTGTGATTTATTTGCACGATAATGCTCGTCCGCGTGTCGCAAAGATTGTGCAGAAGCATTAGCAAGGAAGAAGTGGAAATTCTCAACATCCAGCCTATAGTCCTGATTTGTCACCATGTGATTTTCATGTGTTCGGATCTCTTAAAAATGCTCTCACAGGGGCAAGTATTCACACAGATGCAGACGTAATGAACGCGGTAAACACTTGGTTCAGTGAGCAACCAGGGACGCAGAGGTGTTTCCAAGGCACCAGGGCCGGGTTATATACTGGCCAAGACCTATTGCGCGTCCTCGTCGAGCGTCCTGGGCAACAGGTCCCATTCGGGGTCCTGGCTAAAGTCAGTAGGATCGCCATTCCTCCGAAGTCGGAGAGTGTCTGCCTGTACGGCGAGGAACCACCAGTCTGCACACCAATAAGCCAGACATGGGACAACGGATACTCACGCAAAACCTCAGGTCCTGTATGACATCACACTGATGTTGGACAACAGGATGCCTTCATCCGACATACAGGACTTCGCGTTGGAGCTCAAGCCAACGAACACAAGCAAGCAAGCAAGCAGTGAGCAACCACAATCCTTTTTTTACGGACGACATTCGCCGTCTACCTAAGCAATGGGACGCTTGCCTGAATGCCTACGGCGACTTCTTCTGACCAACCCATTGTGCATAATTCATTCAAATGAATGCTTTGTTTAATTCTACCACGCCTGTTAATGTTTCTCTCATGCTTTTGTAATAAAGCCATTGGAACGGGTTTCAAATGAAACCCCCTAATATTTGCATCTTTCAGCTATATTTATTACATTTTTTCTTTTTAATAGCCTCTACTCTTCAGATAGCGTGTCCTAGCAACGTCTGCTGGAAAAGACTGCGAGATGATGACATATATGTCACACACCTATCCACTCCCCTTCTAAGCCAGTCTTTCCAGAAACGGATACTCCGTCTGTTCACCTGAACTCTCCACCGAGAGATCCCAGAGAGACTTTACATCACCTTCATCATAAACTAGCTCTCCGCCGAGAGAGACAGCAGCTAAACTATCAGCCTGTTCATCGCCCTGTATACCAGCATGCTCTGGGCAGAAAACCCAAGATCTCCCAATCTCCGAGCACTCTCGGACTCGAACTTTGAGTCACAAAGAACAAATCAAATATAGCGACGTTTCGGGAGATTCCTTACTTCCATCTTCAGGATCTAAGAATACAACAAGAAAAGTAATATATTATGTTTACCAAAGTGGAATTCGTTGTAAGGTATGTACACTGTGCTTGTGTTTAGTATATCTTCCTTTTTCGCAGCAATTACACATACCTGTTTTTATTTCCTATTATGAAGACTTTGGTAGCGGTGCATTCGATGCGCAAGCACCTATTTCAAAATTAGCAACACATTTAGAAACTTCGAAAGCGTCTTTAACACAATATGCAAAACAGGACAGTGTGATGCTTCTCTGTGGAACTTGCAGCTATTGACTTGTTTAATTGTAAAAGTTCACTTTGGTTTGCTCATGCACTTCTTCTTATTATTTAATTTTCAATTCATTTTGCTAATTTGATTCTTCTTACTATTCATTTCTAAATGTATAAAGGGCGTTCATCTGAAATCAGTTCGTGCCACACCGCGCGTAATTGCGTACGTTGAACATGTCATAGTCTAGTGATAAGTACTTACCAATGAATAAAAGTGCAAGTGCCTATCGTCCCATGCATAGGTTCTGTTTCTAACCGTTGAGAAAATGGCCGGGTTGATCCAGAATCCGTCCAAAGAAGCTCAAAGAGCGGTGATTCAGTTTCTTTCAATTGAAGGATGTCGACCAGTGGACATTCATCGAAGAATGCAGGCTGCGTATGGTAACAAATGTGTATCTAAAACAACAGTGACAGACTGGGCACGAATGTTTCGGAAAGGACGTCAATTCACGACAGATCTTCGACTGTCGGGTCAAGCGCATATTGTTGCAACAGAAAAAAACCATCGCCAAAATTGATGCAGCAGTACAGATGAACCGATGTTGAAGCATACGTTCGCTAGCGAAAGAATTGTATGTGTCAATTGGGACAATTCAAAAAGTCGTTCGTAAGAAACTGCAATATCGGAAGGTGTGTTCACAGTGGGTACCGCGGATGTTGACCGACCACCAAAAAAGAGGAACGCATGGAATGGTGTTTGAACCTCTTGCTGCGTTACAGAATGGAGGGTGATGCATTTCTCTTCCGCATAGTGGCAGGCGATGAATCATGGTGTCACCACTTGGAGCCAAGCAGCAAAAGAGAGAGCATGCAATGGAAGCATGCTAGATCACCAAAAGACAAAACAGTCAAGTTACAGGTTTCCGCTGGTAAGGTTATGCTGAGCGCATTTTTTGACCATGAAGAGCTATTGTTGGCCGACTTTAAAGAACCTGGTGTAAACATCAACTCTACCCACTACTTGCAAACACTATACAACTGCAAAAAGCCATCAAGAAAAAATGATCCGGCATGCTTTCTCGCGCTGTGATTTATTTGCACGATAATGCTCGTCCGCGTGTCGCAAAGATTGTGCAGGAAGCATTAGCAAGGAAGAAGTGGAAAATTCTCCAACATCCAGCCTATAGTCCTGATTTGTCACCATGTGATTTTCATGTGTTCGGATCTCTTAAAAATGCTCTCAAGGGGCAAGTATTTCACACAGATGCAGACGTAATGAACGCGGTAAACACTTGGTTCAGTGAGCAACCAGGGACGCAGAGGTGTTTCCAAGGCACCAGGGCCGGGTTATATACTGGCCAAGACCTATTGGCGCGTCCTCGTCGAGCGTCCTGGGCAACAGGTCCCTTCGGGGTCCTGGCTAAAGTCAGTAGGATCGCCGATTCCTCCGAAGTCGGAGAGTGTCTGCCTGTACGGCGAGGAACCACCAGTCTGCACACCAATAAGCCAGACATGGGACAACGGATACTCACGCAAAACTCAGGTCCTGTATGACATCACACTGATGTTGGACAACAGGATGCCTTCATCCGACATACAGGACTTCGCGTTGGAGCTCAAGCCAACGAACACAAGCAAGCAAGCAAGCAGTGAGCAACCACAATCCTTTTTTTACGGACGACATTCGCCGTCTACCTAAGCAATGGGACGCTTGCCTGAATGCCTACGGCGACTTCTTCTGACCAACCCATTGTGCATAATTCATTCAAAATGAATGCTTTGTTTAATTCTACCACGCCTGTTAATGTTTCTCTCATGCTTTTGTAATAAAGCCATTGGAACGGGTTTCAAATGAACGCCCCTAATATTTGCTATCTTTCAGCTATATTTATTACATTTTTTCTTATGTTTTCCCTCTTACACTTCATTTTCATGCGCGAACACACGTACACACATATTCGGTTTACATTTTAAATTGTATACAAACATTTTGTAAAGAAATCGCTGCCAACATGGGGATTCGAACACATGATCAGCGAGCCGGCAGGCAAGAGTGCTAGCCACTACGCTACTGCGGTTCCCATCACAAACCAAGAGATCAAGCATACATGTTTTATCAAAGTTGAAGTGCTACATAGAACCTGTGCTTTTATATGGATGTGATTCCTCCGAAGTCGGAGATTTACTTAGTTAGTTAGTTAGTCGACAGATCATCCTCGTTGCACATCGGACCATTCAGTCCATAAGTGCTCGGATCCCCTCCTCAGCAAATCCCGCAGCGTGTAGCGGCTAACGACGCCAGTTCTGTGTTGGTTTATCAATCTTCTTTGACTTCCTGCGTAGTGTTCTTGTTTGGCCACCCCTCTTTTAATTTGCTGCTCTCGCAGTCTGGCCATTGTTGTAGATTCACAGTCATCACTTGGTTCTTGCAAAAGTCTCACTTCTCGTAGAGCATTCAGAATGTCAGCCTGGTCCATGGCGCGTCCGCCCTCCACAGTAGCCTCACCTGCGAGCTTGTCAGCCCGCTCATTTCCTTGTACTCCCGCATGACCTGGCACGAAGATGAAACTAATCTTTGCCAGCCGAGACCGCTCCAGAGGCAGCAACCATTCTCTTCGGATCGACCCCTCCTCTATCCTCTTGATCATGTTCATTGAGTCGCTAAGGAAACAAGCCCTAGTGAATGTCTGTGTCTCGAGCCATGTTATTGCTTTACTTACTGCCATGACTTCCATGGTCAGGCTACTTGTGGTTTCAGTGAAAGCACCAGAGTCCTCCTTCACAATTCTCCCTCCGGCCCGAGCTGTAAAGGCCCATGAGCTTCTCACATGTCGGACGACCGACCCATCTGTGTAGATGACCGCGTCACTGTCTAGCGAATTCTCGAAAATCAACGCTTGTACTTCAGCCTCCACAGCAGCCGGATTTTCTTGTCTGCATTTTCTATCTAGTTGGATGCAAACTGAAAAGGATGTGCAGAAGTCTGTTGGCACTTGCACCCACTCCTCGCCAGGTTCTAAGTCCTCAAGTGAACACACCTGTTGAAGAATGTCTTCGGCTTGACCCATCCACGACCGTCCTCTTTTTAACCTGCTGCCCTTCACCTTCCTAATTTCACTATGCAGTGGATGCTGTGTGTTTGCGTTAATTCTGAGGTAGGCGCGTGCCCTGCAAACTTGCATTCTCTCTTCAATGGTTGGAAAATCAAGAAGGTAGCGCATCGCCCTGCATGCTGTATCTCTTGTACATCCAAGAATAATGCGCATAGCTTCATTCTGTATCCTTTCCATCCTTTCTATCTGCTTATGGCTGAGAGTCAGGATTGCCATTGCATACTCCAAAACAGACATGACCAGCCCCTCGTACAGAAGACATAGATGGCGCTGCTCACAGTTTGCTGCCGCCATCACCCGCATCGCTGCCAAGCCCCGCTTGGCCTTTGTTATCACCTGGTCTATGTGCACATTATAAGCAAGGCTTCGATCAAACCGTATCCCCAGGTAATTCATTGCCTGCGTTCTTTCCACCGTCTCTGAACACAGCATTACAGTTGGTGTTGGATTGTTGACAATATGATTATTCAACGAGAACCAAGTCACTGTTGCCTTTGTTGGGTTGACCATTGCCCCAGCTTCATCACACCAAGTACTTATGCGATTGAGTTCGGTTTGTAGTTCCACAGCAACCTCCTCTCTATCCTTACCCTGACGATACACTAAAACATCATCGGCATATGACAATGTCCTGCCAGGTCCAGTGATCTGCTCACTGGTGATTCTCACTGTGTAGGCGTTGAACAGTACCGGAGATAATGGTGATCCCTGTGGTAGGCCAGGATATATTGTTGTTGGTTCCGAAGTCCAACTGCCACATCTAAAAACTACTTTCCGTTGGAAGAGGGCTGCAGCGATCCAACTAAGGAGGAATGGACTTACGTTTAGTTCAAGAAGCTGAAACATTAAAAAATCCAGTGGTACTCTGTTGTATGCGTCCTCAAGATCAATCGCTGCAGCAACAGTTTCAGTGCCTGAGTGGAAACCTTCATAGACATCATGGGCAAAGACTGCTGCATTGGTCCAGGTTTCTCTTTTTGGACGGTACCCACCCAGGGTAGGTGGGAAAACACCTTGCCTCTCTAGTTGGCTTGATATTTTCCTGGCAATTACCTTCTCCAGCAGCTTGCCTACTGTATTCTGCATGGTTATAATTCGATATCCCTGAATTTTTTTGTGGTCTTTGTCAGGCTTCGGCAAGGGAATCAGATAGCTATGTAACCATTCCTCCTTGATGCTAGCACTCCCTATACTGTTGTTGTACATGTCTGCTAGTTTCTCTAGCTCATTGTCGGTACACCTATTTATGTCGTCGTATCTTATGCCATCAGGACCTGGAGCACTGTTTTTTGATCGTCGAAGCACAGCCTTGATTTCTTTCACTGTCACTGTGTCTTCATTCGAAGTGTTCTGGGCCTTTCATCTGTCTGAGGTGACCTCCTTGGCCAGATTCCGGCCTCCCATGTCTGTCTGGTTGCTCTGCTCAAGGTAGCGTTCAAAGAGGGCTTTGCCCTTGTCCTCATCAGTCCTCTGCCAGATGAGGTCAGCACCTTGGAAGTCAGAAATGCTCTTATTCTTGACTACCCCACTCATGCTTTTATGTAGTCGCCAGAACAATTTCAGTGACTTGTCTGTGCTTACTCTTTGACACACCTCTGCCCATTTTTCGCTTTTAACCACCTTGACCAGTTTTTTGAAATAGCTTACTTTTGTGTGCATCTCTCTTTCTAAGTGCAAGCAGGGACTAGGATGACCAGCTCTGTTCTTCTTGGCATTTTGCCATCTCCTTACAGCACTACGCTTATCCACCCAAGCCTTCTCCACCTCGGAAGTCGGAGAGTGTCTACCTGCACGGCGAGGAACCACCAGTCTGCACACCAATAAGTCAGACATGGGACAACGGATACTCACGCAAACCTAAGTCCGGTATGACATCACACTGATGTTGGACAACAGGATGTATTCATCCGACATACAGGACTTCACGCTGGAGATCACAGCCAGCGAACACAAGCAAGCAAGCATATGGATGTGAGGCGTGGACAATGAGCAGACAAGCTGAAAAAAACACATCTGATGGCTGTGGAAATGTGGTTTCTGAGGAAAATGCAAAGAATAACATGGACAGACAGAAAAGCCAATGAATAAGTCCTTCAAGAAACAAATGAAGATCGTAAACTGATTAGAGACATTAGACGTAGACAGTCAAAATTTTTTGGGCATGTTATGAGAAGAAATGACTTGGAGAACTTGGGGACGACTGGCAAGATCGACGGGAAGAGACCAATTGGAAGACCGAGAAGTAAATACCTGGATGGCTTGGCCACGTGGCATGGTTGAGACAGGAACACGGAGCTGATCCACGACTCTGGTGATCGAGTGAGAAGGCAGAACATGACCGCCTACGCTTATCGGCATGGCACATAATGAATGAATGTCCGGTAGAAGGAACCTGGAGAAGTGTGAGGACCATCACATGGTATAGACCAGAGTGCATGTGGGATAGGTGGCCAGTATTTCCTTCTCGTAGCGAATGACGAGTGCGGCATCGAACACACGCCCGACCGAGCTCAAGTCATTGTCAGCGTATCTCACAACGATTACACCAAAGTGCCCGCTAAAACTAGACATAAATAGTTCTTGTTTTTAAAAAAAAAAACAGTCGTTTAATGGAAATGCTATGTAATTACTTTAGACTTAGAGAGTGACATCTCAAGTCTGTCACAACACCATTAATGCATTTTTTTTTAAATGTTTGTTTACACCATTTGAAAATTCACTTTCGAAATATCACTTTTAAGTAACCAAAGCAAAGTCTAGTTTGGAATTGCTGGCACCTTACTGTTTTGACAGAGGATAGTTTGTTACATTGCGCTTCAAAACAGGCACAATAACTACAACCCATGGCAGTAGCGAATGTGACTAATCATACCAATTAGTGTGGTAAATGTTCGTCCACAATAGATGCATGTGAACACATGGTCATTTCCACCATTATGCACCATCTGACATCTAGCACGCATTGTGTGTGACCTATCTGCAAGCATTGTCTCCTTTGTCTTTATTCCATTTCTGATCTTTGATCACCATGCAACGGCGATCAGCTCCCAAAGTGCAATATCAATGCCTGTATCGATCATATCCCGCTTACACACATCTTTGTACCATAGTAGTGGTCGACCCCGAGGTCTTTAACCCATCTGCAAATTCACCAAAATATGTGGCCTTTGGTATTCCATCATCGGCCGTCCTCCTAATGTGTCCTATCAATTTAAGTCTAAAAAGACTGAGCATAGAATAAACCGTCACACCATCCGATCTTTCCAATACTTCAGTATATGTGATTTTATCTTGCCACTTAATACCAAATATTCTTCGCAGACACCGCATATGAAAGCTGTTTAAACGTGCATTTTGATGTGAGTAAGTTGACCAGGCTTCACTGCCATAAAGAAGAGTGCTAAGGTAGATCTGAACTTTTGTTTTTGTAGTAGGCTTCCTGTTCTCGGCTCCATGACGGTTCGTAATTCCGCATACCGCGTTCGAAACACAGCTGCATGGTGTTTTATGAAATGGTATGGGTGCCGGTCGTTCTGAAAGCAATGGCAAACTACTGAACGTAAACTTGCCCAGGAATCACGAACAGCCAAAAAATGCTGGGGTTGGCTGCTACGTCCGTAATAGATATGCAACTAACTTTTTCCCCCTGTTCTCTTAGACTCTTTTTGTTATCCTGTTCATTGTTATTGCTAATACCAATCATGATGTTCATTTCTTGATCTAAGGATAATTTATTGTTTACCTCTGATCCTAAATATGTGAAATGTCTACTATTTTCAGCTTTACGTTGTCAATAAAGATGGATAGTATCCCATTTGCACTTTGTGTCATAACCTGTGTCTTCTTTGTGCTAATTGTTAAACCACATTTATAACAAGCAATGAAGGGTGCAGATAGTAGGCGTTGTAATTAATCCCCAAAGTGGGTGGTAATTACAGCAGCGTCTGCAAAAAGCAACTATGTGATCAGTACCCTTCTAATTTTTGTCATAGCCTTCAATCTCTGAGCACTGTAGAGCACTGCCAACTGAGCGTGAGTAAATGTATATACCACAATCCTGATCAGGAAATGTATATTTCATTAGAATTGAAAAGTATATTACGAGTACAAAACCTTGCTTAACTCTACTCTTGATTTCAACTCTTCTGAAGATGCACCATCAAACTTGATTATACCCTTCATGCCTGTGTGGAACGATTCCACGATGGACAAGAGTTGGTGGGCAGCCGATTTTCTTTAGCGCCTTGAACAGACCCTCACGACTGACCAAATCAAATGCCTTTGTGAGGTCGATGAAGGCAATAAACAGTGGTTGATTCTGTTCACGGCATTTTTCTTGCATTTGTCGCAATGAGAATATCGTATCAATGGTAGACCGGTTTGGTCTGAAGCCACACTGTGATACGGGGTAGACTTGATCTCCCAGGACTTGAAGTCTGCGCAGAACAATTCTGACAAATATTTTCCCCATGATACATAGAAGTGAGATACTCCAATATTTGCTACAGTTACTCCGATATCCCTTGTCTTTGTTTTAAAAAAAAATTGAAATACAAGTGAGGAATCACACACAAAGCGTTCCACCACTCAAGAAGCGAAATTATCTTTCAATCTTTATTATGCTTTCAAATCATCAATGAATAAACCACATATGACAATGTGCTTCTATATCACCTTCTTTCACGGTTCCTTGTATTGATGTTTACACCGTAGGGAACATCAAAAACATATAAGAGTAGCAGCACAATGGCTATGTGCCGTCATCACTAGTTCCATTATTTCTTAGCATTATGTATTAATTAATTAGAAACTTCGTGACAACTATAAATATTCTTGGCAGAAGAGGCAGGCCGAGAGAAATGATGATGTGTGGACTGAGGTGGTGGTATGAGAGAGAGGGGGGGGGGGGGGAATTGATATAAGCAGAGATATCCGTAACACCAAAGATCAACATCTGTGGGGGTGCATGATCGCCTACTCCAGTTGGCAAGGCATATGACGATGATTCATGCAAGTTGTTTGAACATCTTATTAGAATTAAACCTGTTCAAAGACCAATGAGAGCATACAGCCAACAAGATTCTGGATATAGAGGAAAAGGAAGACCTAGAAAAGGAAGGACAGACAATCTCAAGGGTGCACTAAACAGACATTTATGCCACAGAACTAAGGCAACACATCTGGCCTTGGGACACAAGCTTGGGCTTCCGGTACCTCAATGACGAAAGGACAGTTGCGGATTAGGAAACAGTGACCCGGTTATGAAGTGGGTCAAACCGCCTGCCTGGCGCTCGAGAGGTCATGGGTTCGTTTTGGACTAATTGTTCAGACCACGAATGCAATTTGTCAGGAAACCTCCGGGGGTCACCGCTGGAATTATGGAGTTTTGTGCAATGCTCAATATATGTATATATTGGGTATATAAAAAAGGGATTTGCGAACAGACAGAGAAGAAGAAAATATACATTTATTATGAGTATGCCAACAGGAAATGTGGAAAGAAAATAAGCTATTTAATTTATTATGAGTATATTATTTATGAGTATATAAACTTAAAGAAATAAAGAAAGAGGACACATACATTTATTGTGAGTATGTCAACAATTAATGTGGAAAGAAAAGAAGATATTTAATTTATTGTGAGTATATAAACAAGGGCAGGTCTCCCTGGTTTAGGTGTTACACGACTTTCTCCGTTGGGTATGTGAGCCGGTCGCTCAGAAAGCAATGGCAAATTACTGAGTGCAATCCTGCCAAGAAATCAACAATCAGCTGAAAGATGCTGATGTTGACACGATGTCCTGTAAAGGATATGTGAAAAAAAGGAAAAAAAATATAAACAAGAAATGCAAAATGAAACAAAGAAAGAGGATATACACATTTATTGTGAGGATGCCAACAGCATGGACAGAGAAGAAAACACAATGAAGGTTTGGCAGCAGCATGTGTGACTTGATCACTCATCATACCCATAAGGCAAAGACATCATTTAATTGGGGTACATCAATAGAAAAGGTGGAATCTTGAAATTAGTTCTGTGCAAGACAGTATTAGGCCAGAGAAGCAAAGGAAGGCTCCGGCAGCAGTTTAACCAGTTGTTTTACTTATATTAATGTTTTCTGCTTCTTTGTTCCCTATGGACAGGTTTTCTTTCTTAATAATTTTGCCAGAATTATCCGAGAAGGTTTGGTATCTAATCTTACTACCACGATATCAGAGGTACGTGTGAAGTCATGACATATTGGGTTTCTTGGACAATGTCCAGCCCAATGCTGAGGTTTTACTACCTCGATATCAAGGGAACGTGTGAAATCATGAGATACAAGAACCCAATGCTGAGATCTTACTACCACGATATCAGGCGATCGTGTAATATTATGAGATACTGGTGGTTCTTGGACCATATCGAGCCCAATGCCGAGATTAAACCTTTAATTTACCTTCTGCGCCTGAGGTGAAGGCTGTAACCTCTAGGCCATGGTTCTCCCCATGAATGAATGCAGGCATCATCACATTCATTGAGGTTTCAGATAGCAGAGAGGTCCAGAGGGACAAGGCAGCTCGAGTCTGATTCAAACCAGGCACCTGAAGATACATGCTAGCAGAACTGCCAGATGTGGGACAAGAAGGGAGAGAGGAAGCTCAAGAGTTACACATGTCGGTCCAGAAACTATAGAGATTCACAGATTTCATTAGTTTTCTGAACTTCAGCTGCTGACACTTGCTCGGTCTCTCTACAAAACCCAGCACTATAGAAGTGAATTCTTTCATTTTATTTGCATATCCTTTTGACAGGACATCGCTGCTCAACACCAGCATTTTACTTGCTGTTATTGATGTCTTGGCAAGTTTACATTCAGTAGTTTGCCATTGCTTTCTGAACGACCGGCTCTCATACCAATTTGTTAAAACCCAGCGCAACACGGTCTGCTGTCAAATCGGTCGCAGCTGTGTTTTGAACGTGGGTAAGCAGGCATACGAATCGCGATCGTAACGCCTTTGCCACAGAGACCAGCAATTCTTACATTACCACAAATAATTTCACACAGGTGAAGAATACCTTCCAGAACAACATTACTGCAAGGGTCTTATTATCTAGTCATTCATTTGCTAACATGGAACTGCAATTTTATTATTTACTGGACAGAAATCAGTATTTGCGGCTAGCAAGTTCTGTCAAAGATTTTTTTTCCATTTTGCTCAAGTAATTATTTATTAAATAAAATGTTTACCACAATAGCGTCACATGACTTTTGTCAGAACTTGTAAGTAAATAATTTTATGCTTTAACTTTACATGAAAGGTCAAGGGAGACAGATGGCCTGCAACAAATAAGAAACCCTTATGTCCTTTAAGAATTAAGTTTCTTAATTTTGTGTTAAAGTTGCTTTATGAAAGATAGAAATGATGTGTCTGTTATGTGACCATGTTCAAAGATCAAAATCTGGCATACAAAACGTTTCTTGAGTGTATATACTTACGGTATCATAGAAACACTTAAGGAGCATGATATCATTTGATTTAAGTATAGCAGCAGAAACCTATCATAAATGCAACAAAGCAAGTCAAAATATAGGACAAATGTTACAAATATTGGAGAACAAAAACGTAACAAATGACACAAAATGAGCACTGCTCAACATTGTCTCCCTTCTAACACTATGCTATCAATGTCACACAATGGACGCTAACAACAAATGAGAAGAGAAACAACTAAAACAACACATATGGAATGCGTACAATGAATTCTAAATATAATGAAATGAGACCAGAACTGAAATGGTGATATTGGGAAGCAAGTGGGGACAGAACTAGTGTTAAGATTACGCTGAAAAGCAAACAATTTTATGATTTGGTCATGTCATTAGATTAACACAAAGCAGTGCCTCACAGTGAGTTCCTAAAAAGCAATGGAAATAGCAAAAGGTCGTCATCAAACACAAGTGAATCAATGGAATATCTGAGGCAGCTGTAAATATCACCATGTAGGAAGCACACATCAAAGCTCTCTTCTTAATTTAATGCTGAAAGGATGGAAAAGGAGTAGAAGAGAAAGAAGAACAACAATAACAAGGAGAGGATCGTTAGAATTCATGGCAAGAATACACAATGACAAAAACTGACTTAAATTAACATTTGTTGACCATTATTTTCTTCTTGAAGTGCCTTGCCAACTGGCATGGGCTAGCATGCCTCGTCATATCACTTGCTCTGCAACACTATTTTAAATTCAGGTGATGAAATGTCCCCAATGTGATGCATGACTTCAGAATCTACTCGCTCTGCGGTTTCTTTGTCCCCTGTTCTTCCCAGTTGCTACAATATTTTCCACTTTTATTTAATCAAACATATTTGGCTTCAAATGATTGACAATGATACCAATGCTTTTCAATATTATGATGTTAATATAAACTGTTAAGAAAAGCAAGAAAACAGAGAAGAAGAAATGGATAATAAAAGCAGCCCGCTACTGAAATCTGTACAACATTACTGAGACAGAACAATGATGAAAAACATGTCCTTACAAGAAAACCAACATCATCATCATGTGCCGTGCCGATAAGCGTGGGCGGTTATGTCTTGCCATCTCACTCAATCACCATAATCGTGGATCAGCTCAGTGTTCCTGTCTCGACCATGCTTCATGGCCAAGCCATTCAGGTATTTACTTCTCTGCCTTCCCCTTGTTCTCTTCCCCTCGATCTTACCAGTTGTCACCAAGTTCTGCAGTTTATTTCTTCTCATAACGTGACCAAAAAATTGTGACTGTCTACGTCTAATTTCTCTAATCAGTTTACAATTTTCATTTGTTTCTTGTAGGACTTGGTCATTGGTTTTTCTGTCTGTCCATGGCATTCTTTGCATTTTCCTCAGAAACCACAGACATCAGATGTTTTTCAGCCTGTTGTTCACTGTCCACGCGTCACATCCATACAAAAGCACAGGTTCTATGTAGCACTTCAATACTCTTTTTCTCGTTTCAAATGATATCTTTTTATTGTTCAGTATGTTTTCCATCTTGCAAAAGGCTATCTTCACCATGGCGATTCTTGTTCTAATCTCTTCAAGGCATCTCTCATAAGATGTTATGACTGTTCCGAGATAATTGTACCAATTCACTTGTTTAAGAATATTCCCATTTACTTGTATATTAAATTGTGGTATTTCCTTCTTCCTAGTGACAATCATAATCTGTCTTCTTACAATTTAATTCTAACCCAAGTTGTTCACTGTGTGCAACAATTGCATCTACTAAATGTTGCAGATTCTGCTCATTGTCAGCAACCAATAATGTATCATCCGCATATCTAATGTTATTGATGTTTTGTCCTCCAATGACGATTCCTTTCATGTCTTCCACATGTCTGAAAATATTTTCACTGTACAGGGAAAAAAGATCTGGAGAGATTACACATCCCAGTCTCACACCTCTCTTATTGGGTTGATATTGACCATTATCAATCTTTATGGCAGCTTGTTGTTTCCAATATATGTTTTTTACAAGTCTAAGATACAACATTACTTAGAAAGAACAATGATGAAAAACATGTCCTTAAAAAAACCAATATATATAGTCCTGAATATATGGGAGTTAGAAAAGGACATTATCAATAAACTGTTTGAAAAGACCTGAGCTATAAGTAATAATAATAATAACAACCAAATGTTCCAATGAGCTGCACATTAAGAGATGTTTTTAAAAATGTGAAAATTTAAAACAAACACACAAGTTAATGAAGGTATATAAATTAAATGATATAAAGACAAATAAGATTGTCATATGAACTAACAAGAGTATTGGAAATATGCATGTTAAAGTTTTAAAAAAAAAACGAGTGTCTCAACATAAAAAATTAATGACCAAATAAAACATGTAACTTGTTTACTGTGGAAGTCAATAACACATTATGAATTCCTTCCTAAATGTAAAACAATTATGAGGACTAAAGGAATTACAGATGGAACTGATACATGAAATGGCATAAATGGTCCAAGAAGTTGGGAAATATATTTCTCGAGAAAATGAAGCCAACATCTATTCTTAATTACAGGTGATGACCACAAATATCACAATATAATAGACACCAGCAAACTAGTCCAAGAGATGTGTGTGTGGACACTTGAGTGTTTGACATTTGCAACGGAAGAAACCGACCGGTCACCTATTCCTCCCTGCACTCATGCCTAAAATATGTGAGGTCCAAACACTTCACATATGCCCAGCGACTCCTTGCTACAGGACTTGTGTTTTTGATATCTTCTTGAGCAAATTGTGTACTTTATACAATTTAGTAACAATTAACAAATGGTTCTACAAAGGTGGCCAAAATTTGTTCCAAAACACAAGCAGATAAACTATTCAAGCACCAGATAATTATGGGCTGAAAAGAAGGGTCTTAAAGATCATCCATCTGAACATTATGAGGATGTGACTGTAATTAGCTGCTACCCAGGCACAATTTCACCCAGAAATGTCACCCACAACAGAATATTTCCAGCATGTCAATCTCTTATATTAATGTGGAAGTCGAGGGAAAACTATGAGATGAATTTCCCATGAAGACATTTAAGAGTTAAGAATATTAAGAAATGTTAAGAAATTAAGCAGTCACAAAGTTTAATTTATGATGCAGTGGCAGCTTTTTAAAAAATGCAGTATGTATTAGTCTTATGAATAATGTGGAATCAATGAAAAAGGTTGTATATATACCACAGAAACTGCCAATGGAGGTGCACTTGAGATAAATGGGACAAGCTTCCTCACAGAAAACATTTATTTCAATGCTCTCTATCCATACGGAGCTACAGGCTAATCATGATGAACATGTTGATAATGATGATCATGACGATGATGAAATAAACAACCTCAGTAGCTGTTTATTAACATACACATGTGGTACAGATTTTTAAAAAAAACAAAAAAGAATTTGATGAAACTTGTAGTTGTTTGATTAAATCAGAATCCTTGCCAGTCGCTGTCATCAGTTTCATCATCACGGTCCACCCTCAGACAGTGAATGCCTTGCTTCAGTGATGGCGTCCCTTTCCCCTTACCTATGTACCACAAGCAACACAATTACTCATTATGCTCAGTATTTTTTGTACATTTCCACTACACATACATGTTTCATATGCACATACTACAAAGTCACATTTCTAACATCTTTAGTTAGTTAGTTAGTCGACAGATCATCCTCATTGCACATCGAACCATTCAGTCCATAAGTGCTCGGATCCCCTCCTCAGCAAATCCCGCAGCGTGTAGCGGCTAACGACGCCAGTTCTGTGTTGGTTTATCAATCTTCTTTGGCTTCCTGCGTAGTGTTCTTGTTTGGCCACCCCTCTTTTAATTTGCTGCTCTCGCAGTCTGGCCATTGTTGTAGATTCAGTCATCACTTGGTTCTCACAAAAGTCTCACTTCTCGTAGAGCATTCAGAATGTCAGCCTGGTCCATGGCGCATCCGCCCTCCACAGTAGCCTCACCTGCGAGCTTGTCAGCCCGCTCATTTCCTTGTACTCCCGCATGCCCTGGCACGAAGATGAAACTAATCTTTGCCAGCCGAGACCGCTCCAGAGACAGCAACCATTCTCTTCGGATCGACCCCTCCTCTATCCTCTTGATCATGTTCATTGAGTCGCTAAGGAAACAAGCCCTAGTGAATGTCTGTGTCTCGAGCCATGTTATTGCTTTACTTACTGCCATGACTTCCATGGTCAGGCTACTTGTGGTTTCAGTGAAAGCACCAGAGTCCTCCTTCACAATTCTCCCTCCGGCTCGAGCTGTAAAGGCCCATGAGCTTCTCACATGTCGGACGACCGACCCATCTGTGTAGATGACCGTGTCACCGTCTAGCAAATTCTCGAAAATCAACGCTTGTACTTCAGCCTCAACAGCAGCCGGATTTTCTTGTCTGCATTTTCTATCTAGTTGGATGCAAACTGAAAAGGATGTGCAGAAGTCTGTTGGCACTTGCACCCACTCCTCGCCAGGTTCTAAGTCCTCAAGTGAACACACCTGTTGAAGAATGTCTTCGGCTTGACCCATCCACGACCGTCCTCTTTTAACCTGCTGCCCTTCACCTTCCTAATTTCACTATGCAGTGGATGTTGATGTGTTTGCGTTAATTCTGAGGTAGGCGCGTTGCCCTGCAAACTTGTATTCTCTCTTCAATGGTTGGAAAATCAAGAAGGTTGCACATCGCCCTGCATGCTGTATCTCTTGTACATCCAAGAATAATGCGCATAGCTTCATTCTGTATCCTTTCCATCCTTTCTATCTGCTTATGGCTGAGAGTCAGGATTGCCATTGCATACTCCAAAACAGACATGACCAGCCCCTCGTACAGAAGACATAGATGGCGCTGCTCACAGTTTGCTGCCGCCATCACCCGCATCGCTGCCAAACCCTGCTTGGCCATTGATATCACCTGGTCTACGTGCACATTATAAGCAAGGCTTCGATCAAACCGTATCCCTAGGTAATTCATTGCCTGCGTTCTTTCCACCGTCTCTGAACACAGCATTACAGTTGGTGTTGGAGTGTTGACAATATGATTATTCAACGAGAACCAAGTCACTGTTGCCTTTGATGAGTTGACCATTGCCCGAGCTTCATCACACCAAGTACTTATGCGATTGAGTTCGGTTTGTAGTTCCACAGCAACCTCCTCTCTATCCTTACCCTGACGATACACTAAAACATCATCCGCATATGACAATGTCCTGCCAGGTCCAGTGATCTGCTCACTGGTGATTCTCACTGTGTAGGCATTGAACAGTACCGGAGATAATGGTGATCCCTGTGGTAGGCCAGGATATATTGTTGTTGGTTCCGAAGTCCAACTGCCACATCTAAAAACTACTTTCCGTTGGAAGAGGGCTGCAGCGATCCAACTAAGGAGGAATGGACTTACGTTTAGTTCAAGAAGCTGAAACATTAAAATATCCAGTGGTACTCTGTTGTATGCGTCCTCAAGATCAATCGCTGCAGCAACGGTTTCAGTGCCTGAGTGGAAACCTTCATAGACATCATGGGTAAAGACTGCTGCATTGGTCCAGGTTTCTCTTTTTGGACGGAATCCACCCAGGGTAGGTGGGAACACACCTTGCCGCTCTAGTTGGCTTGATATTTTCCTGGCAATTACCTTCTCCAGCAGCTTGCCTATTGTATTCTGCATGGTTATAATTCAATATCCCTGAATTTGTTTGTGGTCTCTGTCAGGCTTCGGCAAGGGAATCAGATAGCTGTGTAACCATTCCTCCTTGATGCTAGCACTCCCTATACTGTTGTTGTACATGTCTGCTAGTTTCTCTAGCTCATTGTTGGTACACCTATTTATGTCGTCGTATCTTATGCCATCAGGACCTGGAGCACTGTTTTTTGATCGTCGAAGCACAGCCTTGATTTCTTTCACTGTCACTGTGTCTTCATCCGAAGTGTTCTGGGCCTTGCATCTGTCTGAGGTGACCTCCTTGGCCAGATTTCGGCCTCCCATGTCTGTCTGGTTGCTCTGCTCAAGGTAGCGTTCAAAGAGGGCTTTGCCCTTGTCCTCGTCAGTCCTCTGCCAGATGAGGTCAGCACCTTGGAAGTCAGAAATGCTCTTATTCTTGACTACACCACTCATGCTTTTATGTAGTCGCCAGAACAATTTCAGTGACTTGTCTGTGCTTACTCTTTGACACACCTCTGCCCATTTTTCGCTTTTAACCACCTTGACCAGTTTTTTGAAATAGCTTACTTTTGTGTGCATCTCTCTTTCTAAGTGCAAGCAGGGATTAGGATGACCAGCTCTGTTCTTCTTGGCATTTTGCCATCTCCTTACAGCACTACGCTTATCCACCCAAGCCTTCTCCACCTCGAAACTCCACCACGGTGGCTGCTCCCAGCTTTTTTCCTGCCCTGAAACGTTCTGCGCTTGTCACGTCTTATTTTACTCACCACATCTTGCCCTGTACTGTCATACTGGAACGTCTTTACCTTTAGCTTGTGCTGCCTGGTTCTGCCTTTCTCCACCAATATGCTGCAAGGGTGGTGGTCGCTGCCATGGTGTCCTAGGACACCTCATCTACACACTGTAGTGAGTGAAGGTGAAACTAGCGCCAGATCAATAGCACTGTCCTCATCGCCTGGACGGCTTGCTGTCCTGGTGACACAACCACTGTTGATACAAACCAGGTCGATGGTTTCCAGTGCAGTCTCGAGCTCCTCCCCCTGTGTATTGGAGGAAGTGTTTCCCCATGATCTGCCTTTAGCGTTGAAGTCACCACAGAAAATAACATTTCTCTCGTGGCCTAATATGCCACTTAAGCACTGCCACTTCTGGGCGTCCACACTCGCATTGCGGGCATAAACATTAACCAACACGAATGGTATACTGGAATGAACTCTCAACGCCTGTATTTGTATATCGTCACTGTCCCAACTGGACATGTCTAGCTCTGACGCCACCATGCTGTCGCGAACGAGAATCGCCATTCCCAGATGCCGTCTGTTGTAGAAACATTTGAAGCCGGCAATTTGGAGTAGCTGATCGCCCAGTCTCGTCTCCTGGAGTGCTACAATGTCGTTCCTGTAAACTAGGGTTTCTTCTTCTTCTTCTTCGTTCATCCGGAGTTTTTTTTCGGATGTGATTGCGTTGTGCCTGTTTACAGCAGAGCTGCGTTCTTGCGCCGTTAGGCCGACACATCCGACTTCTGCGGGCATTTGTTGACCGGGTTAACCTTCCCGGAACTAGGGTTTCTAAAATAGAGCCTCGTTGTTTTACACTGGCACAGTTCCAATATAGAATACGGATATTCCTGAGTCCTAGACGGTGACACTTGAGTCTAAAACGTCTCAGACCACCACGCTTACCCTGCTTCTTTCTCCCTGCGCGGCTACCACGCCGCTTCGTTATGTTGACTGCTGACCGCTCGGAGAACACACGTTGTTCCGCCATGTTGAAAAAATGTAAACACAGACTGAGAAACCACACATGCTGCTGAAAATTCAATCAAGGATGGCTTCGCTCGATGCATGAACTCCGTAGCACCCGCGCAGATCTTGAGTAGAAACTCCTGGTTTTACATCCTGGCACACCAATTACACGCAAGAGATGAATAAATCCATCCCCTACGCGAAAAAGTTAACGAACACAAACAACACGACCATCCGTCGCCATCTTGAAACCGATTTCTAACATCTTTACTAACCATCAATGTGTCACACATTTCTACTACACCTCCACGCTATACACATCACCAATAGACATCCATGTCTGACACATTTTCATGATACATCCATGTTTTACACATCACTATACATCCATGTTTTACACATCACTATACATCCATGTTTTACACATCACTATACATCCATGTTTTACACATCACTACATATCCATGTTTTAAACATCACTACACGTCCATGTTTTACATATCTCCACTACACATCCACATTAAACACATCATCACTATACTCTATGTTTTACACATCTCTATTAAACATCCATGTTATATACACCACCAATAAACATCCATGTTATACGATTCGGTGGCAAAGAGGTTACGAACACAATTCGTAATACTGCATACTACGTTCAAAACACAACTGCGGGTGATACGCGTTCATTTTCATACAATGGTATGAGAGCTGGTCATTCAGAAAGCAATTGGCAAACCACTGGAAGTAAACTTGCCAAGAAATCACAAACAGCCCATAAATGCTGGGGTTGACTGACACATCCTGTAAATGATATGCAACTATAGTCTGTCCAGAAATGAATGCCTTCATTCATGATCAATTATTTTGAAAACTGTCTGTTGCATCGTTATGAAATTTTTCCTGCCGTCTTATATTTACTCCCACCCAAGGAATATTTCTTTGATAGGTCCAAAAGCAACTTAAATCATGGAAAGCGGCGACATTTCTTTGATGTTTTGGTGAAAAACTAGTGATTTCTTGCTAACAAACTTGTTTTACAGTAATTCTCCGCCAGTTCGAATGACACAAGGCTCTACACGAGGCACTTGTCATAAGGCCAATCTAATGTCCCACGAGAAAATTAACTATTCATCGCTAATGTTTCCGTGTGAAGATGTAATACATTTAATATTCTGCACTTCATCTCTGTCCCATAAATTATATACTGCATATAAACAAACTTTGAAATCTCCTGTACAATCTCCAGAACAAAAATGTTTTTGTTGGGTGGACATAATGATAAGGTTATATGCTAAATCTCATCATTTTCCCTCAGTTGGTTACTGAGATATGGAATTTTATATTGGGGCAGACAAAGTAAACAGACTATAACTATACACATCTCTAATAGACATCCATGTTATACAGATCTCTAATAGACATGCATGTTATACACATCATCTATATACAATCATGTTATAAACATCACCAATATACATCCGTATTATACACATCTCTACTACACATGCATGTTATACACATCTCTAACAGACATCCATGTTATACACATCCATGTTATACATCACCTCTATACATTGATGTTATACACATCTCTAACAGACATCCTTGTTTTACACTTGACTTCCTGGTATCCACACAAGCCTGGGTTGACCCGAGAGCCCAGATCAATCTTTCTAAAAAAAAACCCACCTAAAGAGAGGTTCAAACACATGACCACTAAGCCAGCAGGCAGGCAAGCTAGCCACTGTGCCACTGCAGTCCTCAAACACACCGTAATAAATGAATATATTAAATGCAGTCCTCAAACACACCATAATAAATGAATATATTAAATGCAGTCCTCAAACACACCGTAATAAATGAATATATTAAATGCAGTCCCCAAACATACCATAATAAATGAATATATTAAATGCAGTCCTCAAACACACCGTAATAAATGAATATATTAAATGCAGTCCTCAAACACACCGTAATAAATGAATATATTAAATGCAGTCCCCAAACATACCATAATAAATGAATATATTAAATGCAGTCCTCAAACACACCGTAATAAATGAATATATTAAATGCAGTCCTCAAACATACCATAATAAATGAATATATTAAATGCAGTCCCCAAACATACTGTAATAAATGAACATATTAAATGCAGTCCTCAAACATACCATAATAAATGAATATATTAAATGCAGTCCTCAAACATACCACAATAAATGAACATATTAAATGCAATCCTCAAATATATCATAATAAGTGAATATATAAAATAACACTCACCTAAAACTCTGGCATGCAATATGAGGAAAATCTGCTTGGAACTATCGTCTTTGTTCCTGAATGTGACCACTTCCTGCATGATCTTTTCCTTGGCAGCGTTAAATCTCAGAATAATCTCCCGGCCTTTTCCTAAACCCAGAATACAGAACCCTTCATTGAATGAGAGGTTTGGGCAGGCAGAAGTTTACAAGGCAAGCCTCACATTTGGTTTTTTCAACAATTGTTCTTCTATCATCTGCCATTTACTTGAAACATGTCATCTTCACAGAATCAAATTCTTTAACTAACCTGGGTTCCATGACAACCCAGCCTGAAATGGGTACCAGAAAAATGTCTTGGGACATAAAGACAGCTGGCATGATACAAACACATCACCCACTGGGTTCAGATGGGTCTATAAAACAATACGGCTCTAGCACCATATGCCTAATGCACTTTAAGGCATGTAAAAGATCCTGTAATATTTACGAGGGTCCGTCAATAAGTAAGTCACACAGATCTGTGAGATGGCAGGTAAATGTAGTTGGTGTTTTCTACAGGTGTCATTAGGTGACAGCAACATCAAACTTTATATTCACGTTCGTCAGGTGGCACTAGGTGTCTCATGCACATGCGCAGCGCATGGCGACTATACTTATGGAGTGTACAACCAAAGGGCAACGTGCTGTTGTGCGTTTTTTGTGGACAAAAGGACTGCCGGCAAAGGAAATTCATAAGGAAATGCTTCCTGTTTATACTGGGGACGAATCATGGATGCATCACTACCAGCCCGAATCAATGCAATGGAAACATCCTTCTTCGCCTTGTGTCCAATAATTCAAGGTTTCGCCATCAGCAGGGAAGGTTATGCTGACAGTGTTCTGGGATTGTCAAGGAGTGCTTTTAACCAATTTCAAGAAGAAATGTGACAATGTGAATTCTGAATCGTACTGTGAAGTTCTATTGATTCTTCATGGTGCAATTCGAAGAAAACGTCCAGGACTGCTGACTAGATTAGTGTTGCTTCTTCATGACAATGCCAGACCACATATGGCTCGATTTACCCAGGAGAAAATTAACCAACTAAGGTGGGAAGTTCTGGAACATCCACCTTACAGCCCCGACTTAGCCCCTAGCGATTTCCACCTTTTTGGTCCACTGAAAACCCACCTTGGTGGGAGACATTTTGCGAATGACGCCGAAGTTGAATGTGAAGTGAAAACGTGGTTTAGAAAACAGAGCACGCAGTTCTATGCAGCCGGTTTAGGAGGACTGATAAAACGATGGGATAAGTGCATCAATGTTGGTAGAAATTAAGCTGAGAAATAAAGGGACAATGTATGTATAAAAATAAACAGGTTTCAAGTTGTTATCATATTTAGTTATTTTTCTACAGCCATTTTGTGACTTACTTATTGACTTACCCTTGTACTTTAGTATGGTAACTTTCCTCTAAACGTACTAAAGTTTTGGCCATCATTGGACATAACTTTAGGAAGGGAAAATCCCAACTGCACTTCCTAGTGGCAGAGGATGAGAAACATACCACGGTATAGCTAACACAGCCCTGGGGATCAGATATCCACTGGAATAAGTGGACAACTCTGTAGCTGAGCAGAGCAGGACACTCACTTGTCCTGACAGTCGGAAAAGGTTATCAAGGGCAGAGGTAAAAGACCATCATGCGGATGTAGAATGGGGGGAATTCCCCACCGGTTGAGAACTACTGTAATAATGAATCAATCTTTTCATTATGCTCTCTATTCCTTAGATATCAATTACAGCTAATGAATGAATCAATCACGTAATTATTCTCTACTCCTTTGAAATTAACTACAGTTAATGAATGAATCAATCCTTTCATTATTCTCTATTCCATTCAAATAACAGAAATGTTTACAGATGCCACAAATCTAGAGCATAAAATCATTGTTATTTAATAAATTAAATTGTGTGTGTGTAATGAGCAAATTAACACCACAAAAACAAAGACTATTGATCTTACCAACAGTTCAGATGACACCAAATTGAACAGCTACGTTCTTGAAAAAGTCAACAGCTTTACATACCTAGGAAGCAAAATGACATCTACAGGGGACTCAACACCAGAAATATCATCAAGAATCGCACTGGCATCTAGTGCCTTCAATAAACTGTCAAACATCTGGAAGTCAAAGACACTCAGCAAACATACGAAACTTAAAATCTTCAACTCTTGTGTGATTCCAGTGTTAACGTATGGATGTGAAAGTTGGAAATCAACGGTAGCTTTAGATAAAAAATTAGACAATTTTGAGAACAAATGTCTTAGAAGACTTCTAAACATCCACTGGACAGACTTCAGAACCAATTCGCAAATAAGACAAGAGACTAAGCAAGATACAGTATCCAATTTCATAAGAAGACGCCGTTGGAACTACATCGGCCATGTACTCAGAATGGACAAGTCAAGACTCCCCTACCAAGCCCTCATATGGTCACCAGTAGGGAAAAGAAAACGGGGAAGACCAAGAGAGACCCTGCGTAGAACCATCATTAGAGAAGGCTCATTCAATGGCCAAGTAAATATCCAAGATCTACAACAGGTAGCAGCGAACCGCCAAGCATGGAGAGACAGGACTTCTGCCCTATGCGCCGCCTTAGGCTCAAGAGGAAAGACTAACTAACTAATAAGCAAAATATAATATCACTGAACCTTTTAATAAAAGATAACAAAACAAATAAACATAACCAAATTTGATTCTTATTGTATTCTTCATGGCGTCACTCTTTTCCACTGACAAGACTTGATCTTTGGCTTTAATCCCTCTGTGATGTGTACCACCATTGACCCACATATATCATTGCCATTTCCAGACAAAATAAAGCCATATGTGCTACCTGTTATGGCTTTCTGTACTTTTATGCTGAAGTGAAAATCATATTAATTGGCTTGCAGTTTACGAAGAGTTAAATTGTACGTACCATCATCTGTGGGGTATGCTGACTCAATTTTTGCATGAAGATTCTCCAAAGGGTCATAAGTAACATCCTCTCCCAGATCGTCTTCAATGACAAAATGCACTTCATATATGTGTCGAATCTGAAGGAAGCCTAGTCGAACATTGATCCTGTCATCACCCAATGGCTCAACCAGAATTTTTGAGTCATGCGCATTCAGGTCATCTATAAGTAAATGAACAAGATCTGTACTGGAGTTGTGAAAATAGTCTCACTAGTTTAGGACATACCACAGCAATAACAATGTTAACTACACTCTAACACACAGTAATAACCATAATATAGACATACTGTAACATATTATAATTATTTAGTTTAGTTTAGTCGTTGGATCAACATCACGGCACACAGGTTTAACCCATAAGTGCTCCATTTTCCTCCTAACTCAAACCTGAGTCTGGAGAAACTCAGCTCAATGCACAAACTCGATCCTGAAATAATTTGGGTAGATTTTTAACTCAAAATTTTGCCTGGGCAGTGTTGTTAGGCTACTCTTTTTCAATTTCCAACTGCCAAGGGATTTTTTACGTGCGCAACAATACACACGGGCGTCCGATCTCACTACCCAGAGACCAGGGGAAATTTTATTACTAGAAGTCCACGTTAAAAAATCCTGGCCCTCATCGGGGCTTGAACCCGGGATCTCCAGCACTCGAGGTGGACACCATACCTCGTATACATACCATACACCATACATATTATAATAATCTTAATGCAACTACACTATAACATTATTATAATCATAATATAACTATACTATACATAATAATAAGCGTAATGTACCTACACTTTAACACACAATAACTATAATATAACTAGATTATAACATACCAAAACAATCATATTGTGACTAGACTATAACGTACCACAACAATCATAATGTGACTACACTGTAACATACCATAACATAGTATGTGTGTACACCATAACAATCATAAAGTGACTCATTGGCACCTTTCTGTCTTGACAGACGATAGTTTGGTACATTGTGCTTCAAAAAGGCTTAATAACTGTCATATGGCAATAACTACGATCCATGGCGGTGGCGAGTGTGGCTGGTAAGGCCAATTCTTGCTGCAAATGTTTGCCCACAGTAGGTGCATGTGAAAACATGGTCATTTCCACCATTTTGCACCATCTTACGTCTCTCACGCTCTGTGTGTGCTTTATCTGCAATCATTTTCTCCTTTGTCTTTATTCCATTTCTGATAGTTGCCCTCCATGCAACACGTTCAGCGGCGACTTGCTCCCATTGTGCATTATCAATGCCTGTATCAATCATGTCCCGCTTGCACACATCTTTGTATCGTAGTAGAGGCCGACCCTGAGATCTCCTACCCATCTGTAATTCACCAAAAAAGATGTCCTTTGGTATTCTACCATCATCCATCCTCCTAACGTGTCCTATCCATCTAAGTCTACGAAGACTGAGCATGGAATACACCGTCACACAACCTGATCTTTCCAATACTTCAGTATTTGTGATTTTGTCTTGCCACTTAATACCAAGTATTCTTCGCAGACACCGCATATGAAAGCTGTTTAAACGTTTCTCTTGGCGTGAGTAAGTTGTCCAGGTTTCACTGCCATAAAGAAGAGTACTAAGGACATAGGCTTGGTAGACGAGTACTTTTGTTTTAGGCAGTAAGCTTCCTGTTCTCCCAGACTCTTTTTGCTAACATGTTCATTGTTGTTGCTGCCTTGCCAATCCTGATGTTGATTTCCTGATCGAGGGATAATTTGCTATTTACCTCTGATCCTAGATATGTAAAATGGTCTACTACCTCCAGTTCGGCGTCGTCAATAAAGATTGATGGTACACCATGTGCACCTTGTGACATAATCTGTGTCTTCTTTTTGTTAATTGTTAAACCAAATTCAGAACAAGCATTGGAGAATGCAGATAGTAGATGTTGTAATTCTTCCTCAGAGTGGGTCGTAATCGCAGCATCATCCGCAAAAAGCAACTCTCTGATTAGTACCCTGCTAATTTTGGTCTTGGCCTTCAATCTCTGAGCATTATAGAGGCCACCATCTGAGCGTGAGTGAATGTATATACCGTCATCCTGATCACGAAAGGCATATTTCAGTAGAAGTGAAAAGTATATCCCAAAGAGGGTGGGGGCTAGTACACAACCTTGCTTAACTCCACTCTTGATTTCAAACTCTTCTGAAGTTGAGCCATCAAACTTGATTATACCCTTCATGCCTGTGTGGAACGATTCCACAATGGACAGAAGAGTTGGTGGACAGCCAATCTTCTTTAGTGCTTTGAACAGACCCTCACGACTGACCAAATCGAATGCCTTTGTGAGGTCGATGAAGGCAATAAACAGTGGCTGATTTTGTTCCCGGCATTTTTCTTGCATCTGTCGCAATGAGAATATCATATCAATGGTAGACCGGTTCTGACGGAAGCCGCACTGTGATTCGGGGTAGACTTGATCTCCCAGGACTTGAAGTCTGCGCAGGACAATTCTGGCAAATACTTTCCCAACAATACACAGAAGTGAGATACCCCTATAGTTGTTGCAGTCGCTCCGATCTCCTTTGTTCTTGTACAGCGTTATGATGTTTGAATCTTTGAAATCCTGTGGGACTTGTCCTTCTCACCAGCATAGCTCTATTAGCTGGTGGATCTGTAGAGCGAGGGTGTCTTGCCCACTCCTGATCACCTCTATTGGAATCCCATCCTTACCTGGAGCCTTGCCAGATGCAAGCTCATTTATAGCACACTTAACTTCTGCTATAGTGGGAAGTGTGTCCAGGTGGTCAAGAGTTGGCAGGGCCTCTATGGCGTTGAGGGCATCATCCGCCAGCTTGGTCTCACTTGAGTAAAGCTCTAAATAGTGCTCGACCCATCTATCCATCTGCTGTTTCTTATCAGTGATGATTTCTCCAGTCAAGGTTTTCAGCGGTGCACTTCTTTTGATCATTGGACCACAGGCTTTCTTTATCCCTTCATACATGCTTCTGATGTTTCCCTTATCACTTGCGATTTGAATGGACTCACATAACTTGATCCAATAGTCATTTGCACACTGCCTGGCAGCCTTTTGTACATCCTTCCTCGCTTGCTTCAGCTCACTCAGAGTGTTACGCGTTGGTCTTTCCTTGTTTCTTAAGAGAGCTATCTTCTTTTTATCAATCAAGGGCTGCAGTATCTGGCTGTTTGCCACAAACCAGTCCTGCCTCTTATGATCCACAGTGCCGTAAACCCCTACCGCTGTTTTATAAATAGTTTCCTTAAGTTTACTCCATTTATCATTTACTATACAATTTTCTGATGTATCATTGAAAGCGTCCTCAAGTTGCTGTTGAAATTCAAAGCACTTTCCAGGATCGTGAGTGTTAATAATATTAATCCTGGGGCTAGACTTGTGTTTAGCTGTGTAGATTCTCTTTGGTCTCAGTCTAACCCTTGCAACAACCAAAGAATGATCTGTATCACAGTCAGCACTGTGGTAACTTCGAGTTAATGATGTATGGTTCAGATGTTGTCTCCGTGTGATAATGAAGTCCAGCTGATGCCAATGGCCGGATCTTGGATGTTTCCATGTGACCTTATGCATCTCTTTTGTTTTAAAAAAGGAGTTTGTAATACATAGGTCATTTCTAGTGCAATGCTCCAGCAGCCTTTGTCCATTATCATTCATGCGACCGATGTTGTATTTTCCAAGGCACACTGGCCATGAACTCGAGTCCTTGCCCACACGAGCATTGAAATCACCGAGCATATAAATGTAGTCGGATTTTGGAACTGCCTTGATCGCAGAGTCTAGCTGCTCATAGAACGTATCCTTCACATCATCAGAGGAAGTGAGTGTCGGTGCATATGCAGTGAGAATGGTGGCAAATCCACAAGAGGTTGCCAAGCGCAGTGATAATAATCTTTCATTACCTCCAGCTGGGATATCAATCATTCCCAGTAGCGAATTCTTCACTGCAAAGCCCACACCGTGTTGCCTTTTTTTCTGCCTGCCCTCTTCCCTTCCAAAAAAAGGTGTAATTGTTTTCCCTGAGTGACCCTTCCTCAGCGAGGCGAGTCTCCTGCAGGCCAGCAATATCAATGTTAAGACGATTGAGTTCAGCATCAATCACAGCCGTTTTTCTCACATCGTCAATATTTGTCAAGTCAGTGGAAAATCCTGGACACATGGTTCTCACGTTCCAGGTTGCAAGCCGTAGCTTGAGGTTTCTATTATTCTTTTTATTAGTACCTGGTGCATTGGTTTTACAGCCTGCGATTCAGATTTTGTCCTAGCCCCAAGCACCCATTGAAGCAGGCAGGCTGTGGCGGATCAGCACCCAATTGGCCGGGGCTGCCCAGCTTGAGGCGGGCGGTAGCTGATCAGTGACACCTGTAGGTGTCTCCCACCGTCAGAGGCAACGCGTGGCGCCCCATGTCTACGCCAACTGACAAGGACTTATAACCCGTAACAGTTGCCTCTCGCTTTGATTCCGAGACCGGTTAAGACCAGGGATGGAGTTATTGCCTCTCCATAGCACAAAGCCTGGGCTAAAATAAAGAAACCATGTGTTGCCCATGCAGCATGATCCCTCTCTCGGCCTCCCTAGTTCACTCCAGAGGAAAGTTAACACCTATACATCTGGAACAAGACAAGCTGCAGAAGCTGCCTGGATCAGCAAAGCAATGCTCTAACTGTCCGCCTGTCGGAGCTTCGATCCTAGACCAGCTGCCAACCAAGGCTTAGGGCCTGGTCTGCCCTGCCATGACTTATTTTGTCTTTGGGTTGCATTTCCTCGCACCAGGATAAGGCTAGTACCCTCCCAATTGCGCTCTTCCGCCCGAAGCTGTTGGCACAATGTGGGGTGTCGGGTTTGGTAGGCGCCGCCCAACATTCGGCGCTGACAGAAAGCAGGTAGTACCGTCTACTGTCATACGGTAGCTCAGTCATATCTGACTAAGACCTGACCGGAATAAAGTGACTACACCATAACAATCATAAAGTGACTACACCTAACAATCATAAAGTGACTACACCATAACAATCATAAAGTGACTACACCATAACAATCATAATGTGACTACACCATAACAATCATAAAATGACTACACCATAACATCATAATGTGACTACACCGTAACATACCGCAACAATCATAATGTGACTACACCATAGCAATCATAATGTGACTATGCCATAACAATCATAAAGTGACTACACCATAACAATCATAAAGGACTACACCATAACATCATAATGTGACTACACCGTAACATACCACAACAATCATAATCTAACCACACTACAACATACCATAAACATAACAACACTTTCAAACATAAAGGTAGTCCTATGGCAGAAACCATAGCTTGAGTAAGAAGTGTTAGGCTTTCACATATTCCAAGTCCTGGCATAATTAGGTAGGGTGGTCAGTTCCTTTCCCAGACAATTCCCAGGAACTTGTAGCAACCTGCTTCCTGTTTTTGCCTTGACGATACACTAAAACTTCATCAGCATAAGCGCCCTTCCCTGTTCTGTGAAGTTCTCACCTTGATTCTCACAATGTAGGCATTGAGTAGCACTGAAGAAAAGTGTGAACCCTGTGGCAAACAGGGATGTATTGTTGTTGGTTCAGAGGTCAAACTGCTACATTTGAATACTACCTTCAGCTGTAAGAGGATCGCAGAGATCCAGTTAAGGAAGAATGAGCTGATATTGAATTCAAGAATCTGAACAGACGTACAATCCAACATTCACCTCCAACAGAAGAACAATCCAACATTCACACTCCAACAGAAGGATAATGCAACATTCACACTCCAACAGAAGTACAATCCAACATTCACACTTCAACAGAAGAACAATCCAACATTCATATTCCAACAGAAGTACAATCCAACATTCATATTCCAACAGAAGTACAATCCAACATTCACACTCCAACAGAAGAACAATCCAACATTCATATTCCAACAGAACAACAATCCAACATTCACAACCCTGCAAAAGAACAGTCTAACATTTTCTTTCATTCAGAAATATAGTCCACCATTTGCTTCCATTCAGAAGAACAGTCCAACATTCACATCCTTACAAAAGAACAGGCTGTACATGATCTTTCATTCAGCAAATGTGTGTGTTTATGGTGATGCTTCTATGTTTTGTTACACTACTAGCTGAATCATGGAGGGGTATCCCCTTATCAAAGGGAAAATATGGCACTTCCCTTTGATAACCTAATGGTAACCTTATAATCAGATGCCTAGCAAAATCATGTCCAAACTCAACAATTCATTCAATGAATATTCTGTGCAATATATCTTTGTCAATTAAGGAAAGAAAAAAAAAGAATTCTTAAGAGCTATTTTGAGCCAGTAATGAATGCTAGGAACGAAGCATGGACAATTAGCAGGCAAGTTAAAAAATTACATGGAAGCTGCAGAGACGATTGAAGAATGATAAGAATGCAGTGAATGAATAGAAAGGGTAATGAAGATATCTTGAAAGAAGCTGACTCCCAAAGAGAACTGGTTACTCACATCAGAAGAAAACAGGTCACATTCTTTGGGTATGTTATGAGATGAGGAAAGCTGGAGTATATCATGACAACAGGAAAGTTGAAGGGGAGGAGCGGCGGGTGGCCACCAAGAGAGAGGATGCTGGGCAATTTAACATCGTGGCATGGAGGAACATCAGTATCAGAAATTATTGGCAGTACATGAAACAAGAGGGCTGTGGACAGACATGATCACCAACACCACATGGTAAGGACTTTAAGATGAAGAAAATGTAAATATCTAGGTTAGACAGTGTTATACTGTACAGCAGTAATCTTGGAATGTAAACAAACAAGTTTGGAAGAGTTTGGAGGGAGCGGTTTCTGAGACAAATGTTGTGAATATGTTGGATAGCCAGAGTAATTAACAATGAGTACCTGGAATAGACTAATGAAAGTAGAACATTACACATCACCATAAGACAGAGAGAAATGTTGTTCTTTGGTCAAATAATGAGAAGAGAGGCATTGGAGAACATAGTGGTGACTGGTATAAAAGACAGGGACAGACCCAAAGAAATAATGCTTGATGGTCTAAAACAATGACATCAATAAAATATCATCAGCAGAATTGATCCAGAACACCAATGAATTACAGAGATAAAGAAAAGAACAGCCAAGAATATTAAAAGAATCCTCTTATAGAGTACAAGAAAAATTTCAAAAATTGCAATGTTACCGTGGCTTCCTGCAAGGAAGTTCTTGGCTGAGCAATGACCATGTCATGACAGATTTGGATTGATATTTGACCTCTGACAGACAAAACCCCTGACCCTTACCAAGGAATAGAACATATGTCCAATGATATGTGAGACATGCAGGCTGACATCTCGACCACAGCTCAACTAGAGTCATCATCACCATTGTCCTGTTCAAAACTTGTCCCCTCAAGTCTTTCTCCGTAATTTTATTTGACTGCTGCAGTTTTCCAGGCTTCTGTAAAGAAAATAGTCTGCCAATTCTTTTCTTCACGGCAGCTACCATACTGGTCGGTGTCTGTAGTGATTGTCTATATGAAGAGATCCTCTACCTAGTCATGAAACATACGACCATAACCATCAACTATCTGTGGGCTGCTCCCTAGCTCCATCCACCACCTGCTCGATGGCTCCATGTGACCCTGGTAGGCTAGGCTAAACAGGTACCCCCACCTGGCCCAAGAGTGTTACATAGGCTAGCAGAGGAAACAAGGCACTTTACTTTATAGAGGATACCCCTACCCCGCCAGCCTAAGGTACATGGCAGAATTTCAGTCTACCCACAAATCCTGCATAAACCCTACCAATGTAACTAAGTGACAGACAAGAAAGGACAAAATAAAATATCACCTTGTTTATGTGGCTCAACAAAGTGAGCATGATGTGCATGTTGATGGTGCCCTTTCTTTTGTGCTGTGCTATTGTCTACATGATCAGAACTTCCGTCTGCCATTTCACTTTTGTTGAAATTACTTTAATAATGACAGGTGAGGCCTGGGTGTCCTGAAGAAGGCACTGCTGAAATACAATTATTATTACTTGATGTCATTCAGAAACTTGTTACAACAGTAAAAACACTGACATTGAAACCATCAGCTATTACTTTTATTACCTATATAATTCCGAAATTTCAGATAATATTTACATACAAAGATTTCACAAACAAAATAAAACAAAGAAGTCCCATATCAAGGACCTGGTGTAGGTATGTGAAGTGTAGGACATCCACATCTTGTACTCCTGAGTGCACAAAGGAATAAGTGGTATGTGAAGTGTAGAACATCCACATCTTGTACTCCTGAGTGCACACAGGAATAAGTGGTATGTGAAGTGTAGAACATCCACATCTTGTACTCCTGAGTGCACACAGGAATAAGTGGTATGTGAAGTGTAGGACATCCACATCTTGTACTCCTGAGTGCACACAGGAATAAGTGGTATGTGAAGTGTAGGACATCCACATATTGTACTCCTGAGTGCACACAGGAATAAGTGGTATGTGAAGTGTAGAACATCCACATCTTGTACTCCTGAGTGCACACAGGAATAAGTGGTATGTGAAGTGTAGGACATCCACATCTTGTACTCCTGAGTGCACACAGGAATAAGTGGTATGTGAAGTGTAGGACATCCACATCTTGTACTCCTGAGTGCACACAGGAATAAGTGGTATGTGAAGTGTAGAACATCCACATCTTGTACTCCTGAGTGCACACAGGAATAAGTGGTATGTGAAGTGTAGGACATCCACATCTTGTACTCCTGAGTGCACACAGGAATAAGTGGTATGTGAAGTGTAGGACATCCACATCTTGTACTCCTGAGTGCACACAGGAATAAGTGGTATGTGAAGTGTAGGACATCCACATCTTGTACTCCTGAGTGCACACAGGAATAAGTGGTATGTGAAGTGTAGAACATTCACATCTTGTACTCCTGAGTGCACACAGGAATAAGTGGTATGTGAAGTGTAGGACATCCACATCTTGTACTCCTGAGTGCACACAGGAATAAGTGGTATGTGAAGTGTAGAACATCCACATCTTGTACTCCTGAGTGCACACAGGAATAAGTGGTATGTGAAGTGTAGGACATCCACATCTTGTACTCCTGAGTGCACACAGGAATAAGTGGTATGTGAAGTGTAGGACATCCACATCTTGTACTCCTGAGTGCACACAGGAATAAGTGGTATGTGAAGTGTAGGACATCCACATCTTGTACTCCTGAGTGCACACAGGAATAAGTGGTATGTGAAGTGTAGAACATCCACATCTTGTACTCCTGAGTGCACACAGGAATAAGTGGTATGTGAAGTGTAGGACATCCACATCTTGTACTCCTGAGTGCACACAGGAATAAGTGGTATGTGAAGTGTAGGACATCCACATCTTGTACTCCTGAGTGCACACAGGAATAAGTGGTATGTGAAGTGTAGGACATCCACATCTTGTACTCCTGAGTGCACACAGGAATAAGTGGTATGTGAAGTGTAGGACATCCACATCTTGTACTCCTGAGTGTACACAGGAATAAGTGGTATGTGAAGTGTAGAACATCTACATCTTGTACTCCTGAGTGCACACAGGAATAAGTGGTATGTGAAGTGTAGGACATCCACATATTGTACTCCTGAGTGCACACAGGAATAAGTGGTATGTGAAGTGTAGAACATCCACATCTTGTACTCCTGAGTGCACACAGGAATAAGTGGTATGTGAAGTGTAGAACATCTACATCTTGTACTCCTGAGTGTACACAGGAATAAGTGGTATGTGAAGTGTAGAACATCCACATCTTGTACTCCTGAGTGTACACAGGAATAAGTGGTATGTGAAGTGTAGAACATCTACATCTTGTACTCCTGAGTGCACACAGGAATAAGTGGTATGTGAAGTGTAGGACATCCACATATTGTACTCCTGAGTGCACACAGGAATAAGTGGTATGTGAAGTGTAGAACATCCACATCTTGTACTCCTGAGTGCACACAGGAATAAGTGGTATGTGAAGTGTAGGACATCCACATCTTGTACTCCTGAGTGCACACAGGAATAAGTGGTATGTGAAGTGTAGGACATCCACATCTTGTACTCCTGAGTGTACACAGGAATAAGTGGTATGTGAAGTGTAGAACATCCACATCTTGTACTCCTGAGTGCACACAGGAATAAGTGGTATGTGAAGTGTAGGACATCCACATCTTGTACTCCTGAGTGTACACAGGAATAAGTGGTATGTGAAGTGTAGGACATCCACATCTTGTACTCCTGAGTGCACACAGGAATAAGTGGTATGTGAAGTGTAGGACATCTACATCTTGTACTCCTGAGTGCACACAGGAATAAGTGGTATGTGAAGTGTAGGACATCTACATCTTGTACTCCTGAGTGCACACAGGAATAAGTGGTATGTGAAGTGTAGAACATCCACATCTTGTACTCCTGAGTGCACACAGGAATAAGTGGTATGTGAAGTGTAGAACATCCACATCTTGTACTCCTGAGTGCACACAGGAATAAGTGGTATGTGAAGTGTAGGACATCCACATCTTGTACTCCTGAGTGCACACAGGAATAAGTGGTATGTGAAGTGTAGAACATCCACATCTTGTACTCCTGAGTGCACACAGGAATAAGTGGTATGTGAAGTGTAGGACATCCACATCTTGTACTCCTGAGTGCACACAGGAATAAGTGGTATGTGAAGTGTAGGACATCCACATCTTGTACTCCTGAGTGCACACAGGAATAAGTGGTATGTGAAGTGTAGGACATCCACATCTTGTACTCCTGAGTGCACACAGGAATAAGTGGTATGTGAAGTGTAGAACATCCACATCTTGTACTCCTGAGTGCACAAAGGAATAAGTGTATGTGAAGTGTAGGACATCCACATCTTGTACTCCTGAGTGCACAAAGGAATAAGTGGTATGTGAAGTGTAGGACATCCACATCTTGTACTCCTGAGTGCACAAAGGAATAAGTGGTAAGTTTTTTCATTGTGTAGTGAACATCAACAACTGACATGGACCCCTCATCCAGCAGTGTTCATGCCATTGTCAGTGTAACAGTCTCAAAAATATCACACCTCAGATGAGTTCGTTTTTCTGATATATGTATATTCCAAGCTTCCAATCATGAATTGTAATAATAGTATTAAATTGTACTATGCATTTTAAGAATAGAAGTAGCACAAATTTATAATATAGTACCAAAAAAACAAAAAACAAAACTTACATTTTATCTCTATAAAGTTAAGTTTATGTCCGTTTTATTTCTTATGCAACAATCTGTCCATAAGCTTTTAAACCGGAACTGAATATTTTGGTCCTAACTTTTTGAAACCGTGATATGTTGCAGTGATGTGTTGCTGTGATGTGTTGCTGTGATGTATTGCCGTGATGTGTTTCAGTGATATGTTGTGATATATTGTTGTGATGTGTTGCAGTGATATGTTGGTGTGATGTGCTGTGTGATGTCTTGCAGAGTTGCATTATCGAGATATGTTGCTGTTCTTTTCATTATAGCACCCATATCATTACTGGTGTATGCATGGAGTTTTTCTCTGGGCTGAGATACAAAACCTGCTTGCCCTCACTGCATCATCAAACCAGCCAAATGGTGTCTGTATACTTGTATCTCCACAGATCTAGGTTATGTATATTCTGCATCAATTCTGCTTATGATATTCCACGGGGCCTCCATCTCAGCCCATTCCTATCATTTCTCTAGGCCTGCCTCTGCCTGTTCTATCATGGATCTTCCCAGTTGTCACAATGTTTTCCAATACCTCTCTACTCATTCATTACATGACCAAAGAACATTGTTTACCAAGAAGGCTAACCCGGTCAACAAACGCCTGCAAAGTCAGATGTGTCGGCCGAAATGTGCAGGTGTTGCAGCTCTGATGCAAACTGACACAAAACAATTATGTCCAAAACAAAACATAATGGGTAAACGATGAAGAAGAAGAAAAAGTTTGTCTCTTTCATATAGTTATATACAATGTTGCACTTTCGTTAGCCTCATACAGGCAATTGTTTCTAGTTACTCTAGCAGCCCTGGACATCTGCAACATTTGTGTAAGATACTACATCTCTGCTGGAAGCAGTGATAAATAGTTTACAATCCTGACAGTTGTAAAACAGTGCCACGAAAATGTTTTGGAAGCATATTTCAAATGTCTCTAAACTAAGATCTATTGAAAGCATCAAAAATAATATTCATAGAAAATCTTCAAACTATCATGAAATATATTCTCACAGAATGATATCTTATTTGCCTAAAAAGGAAAGAAAGAAGCTTCTCCTTCTTCGTTTGTCCGGAATGTTGTTTTGGATGTAATTGTTAGTGCCTGTTTACAGCAGAACTGCGATAATTGCACCTTTTGGCTGACACATTCGACTTCTTCAGGCATTTTTTGACTGGGTTACCTTCCTGGGATGAAAAGAAGCTAAACTCATTAATCTAAAGAACTCACTGACTGTGCCAGACTTAATGCACTGCAATAACAAAAGCTAATTGGACAGATTAAACCTAAAATTATAGACAGACTTCTGACATAGCATGCTTTTATTTAACAGTGATTGTGTTAAAATAAAACACCCTAAAGTCTAACGTCTTAGCCATTCCGATGTAAACCTGTGATGTCATGTTATCAAACACTTCATCATTTATGACTGCTACACACATTGATTATTCTGCGAGCTGCAGTTTATAATATAAGAAAGGCAGGTGGTACAGTATTGACTGCAGACATGGAAAAAAAAAGTCTGCAACATTTAATGGATGCTGTTATTGAACACAGTGAGCACTAGGGTTAGAATTAAATTGTAAAGAAACAGAAATTATAGTCATCTCTAAGAATAAAGAAATACTACAATGCACCATCCCAGTAAATGGGAATAATCTTGAATAGGAGAATTGTTTCAACTGTCTTGGAACAGTGATAATAACAGTAATAAACTTACTCTGCTTCTTCTTCTGCTGCCCTTTATTCCCCACTGTAGGAAGTCTCTGTGGCGAAGCGGTTGTCTCACGTTCTTTAGGTTGTGGGTTCGATTCCAAGCCACATTGTTCAGTTCATATGTGCAATTTTCCTTGAGACTCATGGGAAACTGCGAGTTTGTGTGGCACTTTCAGTAGGATGTGTAAGTTCACAACCAACTCATGCCAAGCCATCTTATCTGTTATTATCCTCCATCTCCTCCCCACATTATTCACTTCTGTCACTAATTCCCCATGTGGTTTCATGTCTCCTTCTTATTTCATTTGCCCCACGGGTTTCAAAGACAGGACTTTCTAGTTACTACTATCATGCTTTGTCTGACTATTACTGACCATAATAAATGTACGACTGGCACAATATGTTGGCCATCCTGAAATGTTGGATAACTTTGTGAATGCAACAGATGATTTCCCAGGAAACTAGTGACCAACCTCAAATTGTCTGACGTTTGCTGTATCAACACCCATGTTAATGCTATCATTACTAGTGCCATCTCAACCATTCCATTGCTGTTAATAATTTAAGACAACTCTGATCCTCAGATCTGATTGTGCAACATAACTGACCACAGTGTTATGTCTTGTTATTTTTTTTAAAAAGCACATTAGAAAATGGCAAGACCACAAGAAATATTCCACTGAAAAAACTCACGTCCTTTTAATTCTGTTCCAAAATAATCAGAATAATCTAAACAAAGGCAATATTTCATCTGACGAAGAACTCACCCTATTACTTATCCCTGTTCATTGAAGTCAGAAAATGAGTTGTATGATGTTATATATTGTCCATCATACCATTTACTTATGGACCACGGTCACTGAATAACAAGAGCTGAAGAAAACTGGAGGCCACAGAAATGTGGTCAAATATTACTATGATGCCAAATGCTAAGAATCACATTAGTGGATAAAAAAGGCAACTGCATTTCCTTTACAGAAAGTTGCAATCAACCCTAGCTAGCATTTATTGGCTGTTTGTAATTTACTAAGCAATTTTACACTCAATAGCCTGCCATTGCTTTCTGAACGGTCGATGTCTGATACCAACAAAAGTAACACAAAGCAATCCGCTTCCAAATTTCCCACAGCTGATTTCAAACCCTTGACTTGTGGTGACATGGGAATTGTGAAACTGCATTTCTCTAATGGGTGGATAAGAAGATGAATATTCAAGTACTGCAAGAGGCTAGTTCACAAGGACGTTTAATTACCCACATCAGGACAAGACAATCATCATGCTCAGTGTCATGTTTTTACATTAGAAGAATAGAAGTAGAATTAATCTGTGATTAGCAGCAAAATAGACGGTGCTAGAGGCAGAGGTCAATAGAGGGAGAAAATGCTGGATGGAGTGACAGACCGGCATGAAAGTTGATCACAGGTTGAACTTTTCAAAAACACTGAAGGCAGATGTTTATGGAGGAACCAGCTAGCATGACATGGCATGTGATGATGATTAAAGTAATTTAAATCTAAAGAGTTTCTTTATGCCTCATGGTAGACTGTACATAACTCAGTGAGACCTCAATATAGAACTTAACAGACCCTGCTGCTACATATATTTTGCTTAAAAAACACCACTAGTCAAAAGAAATATTTCCTCAAACAATGACTGTTCTGTTTGTGTCCTACATACGAACTACCTAAAGACATGACACACATTCTAAAACATGTTTCTATCTCGTCGTGGAATTAGCTCTTTAATTTCACTTACATACTAAGTTCCCCGTGTGCTAATGTGACAATATGTAACCAGCCATGCATGTCGTTAGAGGAGACTAAGTAGGCATCACCTGTGTGTTGTTGAAACAGGAGACTAGGTAGGGATTATCTGTGTGTTGTTGGAACAGGAGACTAGGTAGGGATTATCTGTGTGTTGTTGGGACAGGAGACCAAGTAGGCATCATCTGTGTTCTAAAGGGGAACAAAGAATATTAACGTTGTAACCTACCATGCATGTCATAAGATGCATCTAAGCAGGATTCCACATGTGTGCTACTGGGACACTTAAGGGAAGCAAAGAATATTATCACACTGTAATCTACTATATAGGTCATAAGAGGCACTGAAGGAAGGTTGGATGTGGGGCAGCTTCCCCATTACATAGACAAACTTTAGCTACAGAATTCAACCAATCATTATCAGGTTCAAAAATACAGAAAACGCCAACTAAGAGGAAAGGAGGAGTTTTTTTAGAAGAGGTATGGTGCAATGTGGAAAAAGCCACTAGGAGTCCCGACCACAGATTTTCTTCCTTTCACCTAAGGAAATGTTCAGAGCTGGCACCTGGAATGTTAGAGCATATACTGAGAAAACCTGAGAGTAGAATAACAAGTAAGTTCTTTGTCTGGAATCCACAGTGCAAAAGAAATAGAGGAAGACATAAAAGCACATGGATAAGAGAAGTAGGAATATAAATGAATAATATGGAAAGGACGTGGGATAGGTGAGGATAGGAGGGCTGGGAGTGAGCTGGTTGGGGAGACTACGCAACAATGGTGATTACAGGGTGAAAAAGGAAGTAGAATACATACTGTGTGACTGACTGAATGGAAACAGTCAACAAACAAATAAATGTAGACATGATCACTGGGAACAACATACATCATAAATTTTAACAGGATCACTGGGAACAGCATAAATGTGTGCAGGATCACTTGGAACAGCATAAATGTGAACAAGATTACTGGGAACAGCATAAATGTGTGCAGGATCACTGGGAACAGCATACATGTGGACAAGATGACTGGGAACAGCATAAATGTGAACAAGATTACTGGGAACAGCATAAATGTGTGCATGATCACTAGGAACAGCATACATGTGGACAAGATGACTGGGAACAGCATAAATGTGGGCAGGATCACTGGGAACAGTATAAATATTAACATGATCACTGTGAATAGCATAAATGTGGACAAGATGACTGGGAACAGGTTCAAATGCTACCGCCTTTAATGTGATAAGCATTTCAAATAAATAAACCAAGTGTGATACTGTACTAAACAGTATGTGAAAATAAACTATTTACAGCCTACGTCCTTCTAAGCATTGAGTTGGAACCTTATCACGGAATAACCGGAGATGTCGAACCAGCATGATAGATTGTCGGAGACAGCCGTCTCTAACCGCTGCAACTCTTTGTTGTTGGGAAAGGTCCCCCAGATCAAACGCCGAACAGAATTCTTTGAATGCAGGGGAAGTATTTCCCCCGATCAAAACGGGACCGTCGGAATATTGTTTACCCAATCGGAGGTTGAAAGAAAGGGAGTCTATCGGCCTGGATTCCAGCCAAGTCAGTGGCGTCATTCAGACAATGTTTTCGGCAGTCTGGATAAAACAGAAAGTTGTAATCAGTGTGCCAAATGGATTAAACCGAGCTGGAGTGTTAGGCTTCTCCTGTTCCAATTTGGAAAAGAAACAACGGTGTCCAGTGTCGATTAACGTCGATGGACATTTGTCTATAATGACAATTTGTGGTTTAAATTCAGGACAGGAATAGTTTACATAAGGTTCTACTAGATCAGAGAACTTACCTACAACTCAGAGATGAGGAAAATGGCAGTAACCTGGTGCAGTTGCTAACTGACCTCGACAATTGGACTCTGTTCCACAAGGAAGGTCCAACACCTCATGGTCTCACCTGAGTATAGATAGTAAATCATGGGGAGAGTGCCTTGTCAGTGGTTGCATTCCCAAAAACAACTGAGTTATTAACTATGACAGTTACAAGGAGAGTCATAGGATGGTGAAGAAGATAACTGAGTAACATTTTCCGAAAAGACAGGAAACATTTAGTATATCGAATGACAGTAGTGTTTTGTAGAGATGTTACTAGACCAGTGCTTATGTTCTTATGTCACTGGATTGTATTGGATATATGTTTCACCATGTGTGTCGAACTAATGGACAGTAATTAACCAAATCACACATTGTTGACCAAGCCTCCAAACTATCCACTTAACAGGGGAGAAAATCGACAACTGACCGGAGACACACTTCATTTGGTGAGCTCCCTCTGATCTTGTGATGTTGTGCAGTTGTATGGCCGGAGCACGATGATGAAAGTTGACTCTGATCCTGAACTGAATGGTCGTATCTCACATACACGATAGACTATACCACAGAATTCTCTACACATACATTACACACACGTGACACTTTTCTACACTAAATTATTTTATCATTTGTTAGAAGACAGTGTTGTGTGGGTATGTTCTGGGGGAATATGAAAAGGGGTATTGTCTTATGGTAAGAAGTGAAAGAGATAGTGATCCAGAGACTGAAAGGGGGTATGTAGACAATAGTCCGGCAGACGCTCAAGCTGATGATAGGGAATTAAAAAAGTGTGCTTATTGATTCCACTTCCCCCCAGGGACGACAGGTGACAAACCTGTCGACAATGAAGTACCGAAAACTCATGACCAACCTAGGCCTAACCTCTCCCAGTCTATACTGTACTGAATCATGACCTGGTTACATGCTAATATGCCTCTCTGCAGATGTGAAGTTCCAGTACCAGTCTTACATGCACCACTGGTTTCTGAACTTCAAGAGGGAATGAGACCTCTGCCATCCAGTCCCCATCATACAGGCAGGGAAGTGTACACCATCCTGACTCCAAGAGATGAAGATGGAAGCCTTTCTCAGGGCTTAGGGCTGAGGATGGCCTCAGGGTCAAGCACTGGACTTAAAGAATTAAAACTCTTTGTCTTTTCCAGGGGATTAATGAACAATAGGATTGAAGAAGTTAGGTTGTAGAAAGATTTAAGATACCAAAACGTGTCTTACAATGTGTACACTACTAGTAGGGTTTTCCATCGTGCCATGACCCGAAATTGAAAAAGAAGTTATGTACCATGTCACCCCAGACTTTTCCATTGCGTCGTCAAAAATGGCTTCTGTTCAAACCATTCATGCTTCCCACGTCATTCATTCATTCAAATACCACATGACAATAACAGACGTCATCTGGGGTTTTCCAGGAAAGGTCAGTCTAATATTCTGTGCACAGCGATTGGTTGAAATTATCATAGCTTTTTAATGCATTTAATTATTTGCCATAAATTAAGTAATTTTATTTTTGTAAAGCTTGTGTACTTAATTGTACAATACTTTTAGAAGTATATTCGAATTATGCACCCATTTTTACATTAATGTGGAAAGTTTCATCGATGAGAGTCGATGAGCGTGGTAGAAAAACATTATTTCTGCTCACGAGTTGTGTCTTTGTTCATGGAAAGCCAAGATGGCGGCCGACGCGAACATCGATCGTAATCGGCTAACATCCTGCAACTTGAACTACTAAAGTTAAAGAAAATACAAGTTTAAAGATTATTAATAATTTATTTGTATACTTTTATTATTTATTTATCATAGCGAGTTCCATGGTGCCGCGACCGGAAATGAAAACCGAAATCATGTACGGAATCATATAGCCATGATTCACTGTGTCTCCCAGTTCACGCTAGTTCAGACCATACATCCTTTCAACGTCATTTATTCATTCAAATCTCACGTGACAATAACACACGTCATCCGGGGTTTTCCAGGAAAGGTATGCTTAATATTCTGTGCATAGCGATTGGTTGAAATCATCGTGAACTTTTATATAAATAACATTATATTTCATACTTACCGTAATTAATTTTTTAAAGGCTCTGGTAATAGACAGGCATAACGTTTAGATGAATTTTCAAGTTTTCTGCAAAGGCATGTTTTCGTTCTTTGCGCATTATTGATCAGACCGGCCTGTACACTTTGTAACACTATTCTGATAATAATCTATAATTATCTATAATAGATAAGCATAACTTTTAGATGAATTTTCATGTTCTGCATGCAAATTTACATATATTTGGAAAGTTTCATCGCCAGACAAGCTTAACTTGTCGATGAAATCAACATTTTCCTTGAAGAAGTACTTTTCATGAATGGGGAAACGCATGACAATAGGCCATGGCGGCTGCGCATGCGCAAATCGTTTGGACTGGCATGCACACTTTCACTTTTTAACACTCAAAACACACAAAACATGCAATTTGAACTACTAAAGTTAAAGAGAACACAAGTTTAAAGATTAATAATAATTTATTTGTATACTTGTGCTATTTTTTAATCATTTAATGTGACAGAACATATTCTTGAAGTCAGTTTTCATAATCTGCTTATGACACGTGTTGGTTGAGACCAACCGCGCATGCAGAGAAAAATGGAAATGGCACGCTGAACCATAATTAATTTTTTTTTTACCGCTGTAGATAGAACGTCTTCAATTATATATGTATTTTTGAATTCTGCATACAATTTTAAATATATCTGGAAAGTTTCATCACTGTGATAACTTGACATGTGGATGAAAAACAACATTTTCTGCGAAGCGTGTCTTTGTGAATGGGGAAATGCAAGGCCATGTGCCACGTCGACTGCGCATGCGCATATCAATCGAATTGGCATGTACACTTTCACTTTTCAACACTTAAAACGTGCGATTTGACCTACTAAAATTAAAGAGAACACAAGTTTAAAGATAATTAATAATTTATTTGTATACTTGTACTATTTTTTAATCAATTAACATGACAGAACATATTTTTGAAGTCAGTTTTCATAATCCGCCTATGACCCGTTTGGTTGAGACCAACCTCGCACGCGGAGAAAAATGAAAATGGCACACTGAACCGTAAATAATTTTTTTCTGGCGCTTTCAATAGAAAACCATCAATTGTAGATGGATCTTCGAATTCTGCATCAAATTTTTCGGAAATTTGGAAAGTTTCACGCTAAACTTGCTTTAATTATGGTTGAAAAACAGGCAAAAATGTTACGATCGTGAAACCCAAAACAGCGGCTTGACTATATAAATATCTTTGTAGAACAAACACTGTATTCTCGCTAGCATAGTCGTAAGCAGTCCGCCTGTCACACAGGAGACCGGGGTTCTGTTCCCGGGTGGGCATATTTTTTTTTTTATTTTTTACAAAATTATTAGGTGATATAATAGGAACTATTAAACATTACGAACTAAAATATTATATAGAATTAAGAAACTGGAAATTTGTGAAAAAAAGTGTGCTCTATGGATATGTGCAAGCTGCCGACTGCCGGGAAGCGCATCCCACAGAGGCAGCGGAATTGAGAGCGTATATCAGAATCGATGAATCCAATAGATGTCTTTGATAATGTGAATTTTAATTGCCATATAAAATATTGCCCCTGAATCAGCATAGTTTCATCTCTAAACTTGCTCGAATTGTGGTTGGAAAACAGATTTTCTGCGAAGATGTGACTTTGTGAATTGGAATCCCACGGGTCATGACGGCCGCCGCATTTCGATTGCGCTACACTTTTCAACACACAAAACGTGCGATTTGACCTACTAAAGTTAAAGAGAACACAAGTTTAAAGATTATTAATAATTTATTTGTATACTTGTACTATTTTGTAATCATTTAACCTGACGGAACATATTTTTGAAGTCAGTTTTCATATGACCGCTTGAGACAATCTCGCACACACACTCACGCACACCCACTGGAGGAGGTAATCGGACACACTGGAGAGTACCACTTATGGGTGAATAGCATGAAAAATCGCAACAAAATTGTGAATATCTTCACTTAGAAGTTACATACAGGCATCATTGAGGTACCATTAGATTTTGAATTTCAATGCCTATCTACTGTCGCGGTCTCATTTGTAAATACTCAAAATTAAATTGATGATAGGTCTCACTATTTATCATTTAACATGATGGAACATATATTTGTAGTCAGTTTTCAAGATCGGTCTATGACCAGTTTGAGACAATCACAGGACCCGCAGGGGAGATAATAACGGGCCACACTGAAGAGTTCCAATAACAAGGCAAACATGTGATAATTTTATACGGAACTACCTTCACAAAAATGTGAATATCTACACTTAGAATTGACATACAGGGATCATTGAGGTACCATTAGATTTCGTTTTTCAAGGCCTTTTTATGGTGGTGGTCTCATTAGTAAATAACAAATTTAAAATCAGGATCGTTCCTGCTACTACTAGATTTATCGCTGGCCAAAAATGGCATGTTCAATAATATAATATACTCTTCTGCACATTCTAATAATATTAACACTAAAAATATTTCAGCATACAGATATATCTAAATACAATGCTTTTTAAATAACATTAACGGGACGCAGAGGTGTTTCCAAGGCACCAGGGCCGGGTTATATACTGGCCAAGACCTATTGACGCGTCCTCGTCGAGCGTCCTGGGCAACAGGTCCCTTCGGGGTCCTGGCTGAAGTCAATAGGATCGCTGATTCCTCCGAAGTCGGAGAGTGTCTGCCTGTACGGCGAGGAATCCACCAGTCTGCACACCAATAAGCCAGACATGGGACAACGGATACTCACGCAAACCTCAGGTCCTGTATGACATCACACTACATCATCCTACATACAGGACTTCGCGTTGGAGCTCAAGCCAACGAACACAAGCAAGCAAGCAAGCAAATAACATTAACAATGTTTTAAATATTGCAACGCTTTGGTAAGCTACTAATATTAATATATTCACTGGTACGGGAACGGGGCATAATATGGGGACGACCCTTTTGCTGTAATGTTGGAACCATGACTAACGACTAACTAAAATAGCAATTGCCTGAAGTAAATATTTATATTATTATAAATATAATATTGACAATATTGTTCTGTTGTTGAGGTTTTTGTTTTTTCTGACAAGCGCTGAAATAATTCAACAAGTCAAGACTGAATGATGGCTTAATAATAAATATTAATTACTAATAACATTTGTTTGAGTCATTAAATAACATTGTTAAGCCTACTTAACTAATCTAACTTTAAAAATCTAAACAGCAAACCTTACCACATTAACACAGCGGGGTTATATAATTTCAGAACCACAAACAAACAGAACATGAAGTGCAGAAACGAAACAACCTGCGGGCACGACGGTGTTTTTTTTTTTTTAATGCACATTGACATTTCGTTGCATAATCGGTAAACTACTTACTTCTTTGTGAAATATCTTGGTTGGGATAATAATTAGCTGTCCTTGGTGTCTAAATCTCTCAGAAATATCACTTGAATTCACAAACAAGAAGAGGAAAGCAAGATTTCCCTGCCAATCAATGGTCCCAACAGGCGGTCCCTGTGACTTGACTCTAGAAGAACCGCTACATAACAACGTTATGTAGACATCTTGGTCAAGGGGGAGCACTAGGACATTTTTTGTATGTCACATGCAAACTAAACTGTTCGCTGCGATAGTTTCCCTTGTGTTTATGTTTTTTCTAATATTTTAAAATTGATTCTGGATTGTGTTTGTCACTACAGTTTAAATAACTCACAAACATAAACATTGATCTAATTAACATTGACTAGCATGTAAATTTTGCTCTTCACACATAAGAAAGAACTCTAGCATAAATGAGAAAACAAATATATGAAAGATAATAAAAGTCAAAACAATGTTTTCCCTAGTGAATTTGAATAACGAAGACACAAACAATAGATTGCACGATTTATTGCCTGGCATATTTAGCTGCATCTCGTCAGGTACACACTGCAGAATTCACACAACATAAAGTAAAATAACTATATACATCCGTAAAGCTGAAATATACACATGTTCGCATAGTAATGACAATTATTTACCACGGTCATTTTAAACTGATTATCGTGTCATTCTGTTTGCACAAAACTGGCCTATTTAGATTAATCATTACGGCTTCTGCAAACTTTAACAAGCTACTATTTTGTGGGTTATACAACACGTGAAAGGCACTGTCTCTATCAATCACATGGCCGATTTTCAACACATGCCTAGAAATTGACGAAGCGGGAAGTTTCCGATGTGTCGACCTCCCTAGTCATACGCCTGAAGGAGACCTCTGCATATGGCGTTGAATACATTATTATAGTATAGACTAATCGGCACTTGCTGACTGATGTTTTCAATATCACGCCTCCCGCCTTTACTTCTCATAACATTCCATAGTACCCATTTTCGGTTTGCTCAGCCTGGGAGCACGGATCAGTTTTAAAATTACATCACGATACAAATTCGAACTATGATCACCTGGCCGGCTAGCAAGATTACATTATCGCAGCCATCAATAAAAGTGTATATAGTTATAAATACATTAAATTGTCATGGTAAACTGCAATCAATATAGTGCTTTCTCCACAATGGATCGCCAATACTATTTGTCTCTCGCCTTAGATGACACTGTGAGTGAACATGTTTTGTTCCATCCCGCCGCTTGTAGCCGTGCCTGCCTCTTACTCTTACTGGTCTGTCTGACACCCCTCTAGTGTGGCTGTTATTAAGAGTGCCATGCCTTATATATATATATATATATATATATATATATATATATATATATATATATATATATATATATATATATATAAGGAGCGTTCATTTGAAATCCGTTCATGCCGCACCGCACGTAATTGCGTACTTTGAACATGATCATGTCATCCATCCATCCATCATGTGCCATGCCGGTAAGCGTGGGCGGTCATGTTCTGCCATCTTACTCGATCACCAGAGTCGTGGATCAGATCCGTGTTTCTGTCTCGACCATGCCACAAGGCCAAGCCATCCAGGTACTTGCTTCTAGGTCTTCCCCTTGGTCTGTTCCCCTCGATCTTACCAGTTGTCACCAAGTTCTCAAAATCATTTCTTCTCATAACATGCTCAAAAAATTGTGACTGTCTACGTCTAATGTCTCTAATCAGTTTAAGATCTTCATTTGTTTCTTGAAGGGCTTGTTCATTGGTCTTTCTGGCTGTCCATGGTATTCTTTGCATTTTCCTCAGAAACTACATTTCTACCGCGATCAGATGTTTATTTCAGCCTGACTGCTCATTGTCCAAGCTTCACATCCATATAAAAGTACAGGTTCTATGTAGCATCTCAACACTCTTTTTCTCGTTTCAATTGACATCTTTTTATTGGTCAGTATGTTTTTTTTTATCTTGCTGTCATAGTCATGTGATAAGTACTGACAAATGAATAAAAGAGCACGTGCTTATCATCCCTTGATGCATAGGTTCTGTTTCTGACCGTTGAGAAAATGGCCGGGTTGATCAAAAGTCGTCCAAAGAAGCTCAAAGAGCGGTTATTCGGTTACTTCAATTTGAAGGATGTCTACCAGTGGACATTCATCGAAGAATGCAGGCAGCGTACGGTAACAAATGTGTGTCGAAGACAACAGTGACAGACTGGGCACGATTGTTTCGGGAAGGACGCCGGTTCAGGAGAGATCTTTGACGGCCGGGTCAAGCGCATATTGTTGCAACAGAAAAAAAAATCGCCAAAATTGATGCAGCAATACAGATGAACCATCGTCGAAGCATAGTTCGTTAGCGAAAGAATTTGATGTGTCAATTGAGACAGTTCAAAAGGTCGTTCGTAAGAAACTGCAATATCGGAAGGTGTGTTAACAGTGGGTACCACGGATGTTGACTGCCCACCAAAAAGAGGAACGCATGGGATGGTGTTTGAACCAATTGCTGCGTTACAGAGTGGAGGACGATGCATTTCTCTTCCGCAAAGTGGCAGGCTGATGAATCATGGTGTCACCACTTTGAGCCGAGCAGCAAAAGAGTGAGCATGCAATGGAAGCATGCGGGATCACCAAAAGCCAAAAAATTCAAGTTACAGGTTTCCGCTAGTAAGGTTATGCTGAATGTATTTTTTTACCATGAAGGGCTATTGTTGGCCTACTTTAAATAACCTGGTGTCAACATCGACTCTACCACCTACCCACTACTTGCAAACATTAGACAAGCTGCAAAAAGCCATCTAGAATAAACGACCCGGCATGCTTTCCTCGCGGTGTGATTTTGTTGCACGATAATGCTCGTCCGCATGTCGCAAAGATTGTGCAGGAAGCATTAGCAAGGAAGAAGTGGGAAATTCTCCAACATCCAGCCTATAGTCCTGATTTGTCACCACGTGATTTTCATTTGTTCGGACATCTAAACAAAGCTCTCAAGGGGCAACGATTTCATACAGATGTAGACGTAATGAACGCGGTAAACACAAGGTTTAGTGAGCAACCACATTCTTTTTTTTTTTCTTTTTTTTTTTTTTTTGCGGACGGCATTCGCCGCCTACCTAAGCAATGGGTTGCTTGTCTGAATACGGCGACTTATCCTGACCAACCCCTGGTGCATAATTCATTCAAAATGAACGCTTTGTTTAATTCTACCACACCTGTTAATGTTTCTTTCATGCTTTTGTAATAAAGCCATTGGAACGGGTTTCAAAATGAACGCCACTTATAAGTCCTCGTCAACTGGCGTATACATGGGGCGTCACGTGTTGCCTCTGACGATGGGAGACACCTACAGGTGTCACTGATCAGTTACAGCCCGCCTCAAGCTGGGCAACCCCCAGCCAATTGAGTGCTGATCCGCCAATCTGCCTGCTTCAATTGGTGCTTGGGGCTAGGACAAAATCTGAATCGCAGGCTATAAAACCAATGCGCAAAGTACTCTTAAAAAGAAAGATAGAAACCTCAAGCTACGGCTTGCAACCTGGAACGTAAGAAACATGTGTCCTGGATTTTCAACTGACCTGACGAATATTGACGATGTGAGAAAAACGGATGTGATTGATGCCGAACTCAGTCGTCTTAACATTGAAATTGCTGGCCTGCAAGAGACTCGCCTCGCTGAGGAAGGGTCATTCAGGGAAAAGAATTACACCGTTTTTGGAAAGGCAGAGGGCAGGCAGAAAAAACAAGGCAACATGGTGTGGGTTTTGCAGAAAGAATTCGCTACTGAGAATGATTGAAATTCCAGCTGGAGGTAATGAAAGACTATTATCCCTGCGCTTGGCAACCTCTTGTGGTTTTGCCACCATTATCACTGCATATGCCCCGACACTTACTTCCTCTGATGATGTGAAGGATTCGTTCTATGAGGAGTTAGATACTGTGATCAAGGCAGTTCCAAAATCCAACTACATTTATATGCTCAGTGATTTCAATGCTCGTGTGGGCAAGGACTCGAGTTCATGGCCAGTGTGCCTTGGAAAATACAACATCGGTCGCATGAATGAAAATGGGCTAAGGCTGTTGGAGCATTGCACCAGAAATGACCTATGTATTACAAACTACTTTTTTAAAACATAAGAGCTGCATAAGGTCACATTGAAATATCCAAGAACCGGCCATTGCCATCAGCTGGACTTCATCATCACACGGAGACAACATCTGAACCATACATTATTAACTCGAAGTTACCACAGTGCTGACTATTATACAGATCATTCTTTGGTTTTGCAAGGGTTAGACTGAGAATTAAAAAGAGAATCTACACAGCTAAACACAAATCTAGCCCCAGGATTAATTTTATTAACACCCACAATCCTGATAAGTTCTTTGAGTTCCAAGAGCAACGTGAAGACGCTTTCGATGAAACATCAGAAATGTGTACAGGAAGTGAACAGTAGGGTAAATTTAAAGAAACTCTTTATAAAACAGCGGCAGAGGTTTACGGCACTGTGGATCATAAGAGGCATGACTGGTTTGCGACAAACAGTCAGACACTGCAGCCCTTGATTGATAAAAAGAAGATAACTCTCTTAAGAAACAAGGAAAGAACAACGCGTAACACTCTCAATCAGCTGAAGCAAGCTAGGAAGGATGTGCAAAAGGCTGTCAGGTTGTGTGCAAATGACTATTGGATCAAGTTATGAGTCCATTCAAAATGCAAGTGAAAAGGAAACATCAGAAGCATGAATGAAGGGATAAAGAAAGCCTGTGGTCCAATGATCAAAAGAAGTGCACCACTGAAAACCTTGACTGAAGAAATCATCACTGATAAGAAATAGCAGATGGACATATGGGTACAGCACTATTTGGAGCTTTACTCAAGTGAGACCAAACTAGCGGATGATGCCCTCAACGCCATAGAGGCCCTGCCAACTCTTGACCATCTGGACACACTTCCCACCATAACAGAAATTAAGTGTGCTATCAATGAACTTGCATCTGGCAAGGCTCCATGTAAGGATGGGATTCCAATAGAGGTTATCAGGAGTGGGCAAGACATACTCACTCTACAGATCCACCAGTTAATAGAGCTATGCTGGCGAGAAGGACAAGTCCCGCATGATTTCAAAGACTCGGGCATCATAACATTGTACAAGAACAAGGGTGATCGGAGCGACTATAACAACTATAGGGGTATCTCACTTCTGTGTATTGTTGGGAAAATATTTGCCAGAATTGTTCTGCGTAGACTTCAAGTCCTGGGAGATCAAGTCTACCCCGAATCACAGTGTGGCTTCCGAGAGAACCGGCCTACCATTGATATGATATTCTCATTGCGACAAATGCAAGACAAATGCTGTGATCAGAATCAGCCTCTGTTTATTGGCTTCATCGACCTCACCAAGGCATTTAAATTGGTCAGTCGTGAGGGTCCGTTCAAGGCACTAAAGAAGATTGGCTGCCCACCAACTCTTCTGTCCATTGTGGAATCGTTCCACACAGGCATAAAGGGTATAATCAACTTTGGTTGTGCAATTTCAGAAGAGTTTGAAATCAAGTCTGGAGTCAAGCAAGTCTGTGTAATAGCTCCCACCCTCTTTGGAATATACTTTTCACTTCTAATGAAATATGCCTTTCGTGATCGATCAATCAATCAATCAATCATGTGCCATGCCGCAAAGCGTGAGCTGTCATGACTCGCCATTTCACTCGATCACCAGAGTCGTGGATCAGCTCAGTGTTCTCGTCTCGCCCATGCCATGTGGCCAAGCAATCCAGGTATTTTCCTCTCGGTCTTCCTCTTAGTCTGTTCCCTTCGATCTTGCCAGTTGTCACCAAGTTCTCCAATCCATTTCTTCTCATAACATGTCCAAAGAATTTTGACTGTCTACGTCTAATTTCTCTAATCAATTTACAATTTTCATTTGTCTCCTGTAGTACTTCGTCATTGGTTTTTATGTCTGTCCATGGTATTCTTTGCATTCTCCTCAGAAATCACATTTCTGCAGCCATCAAATGTTTTTCAGCTTGACTGCACATTGTCCAAGTTTCACACCCATACAAAAGAACAGGCTCTATGTATCTCCTCAACACTCTTTTCCTCGTTTCAATTGACATCTTTTTATTGGTCAGAATATTTTTCATCTTGCTTTCGTGATCAGGGTGGTGGTATATACATTCACTCACGCTCAGATGGCGGCCTCTACAATGTTCAGAGATTGAAGGCCAAGACCAAAATTAGGAGGGAGTAGTAATGTATGGCGCGCATCCACACATTTTTTTGGACGCGGCTGGCCGCTGATAGTTTTATGAAGGTTTTTTGCCGACTGGGTAAAAATCCCGGGTGAAATTTGTTTGGCGGCGTGTGGGAAAATCGCGGGTCTATGACTTTTTTAGGCTGGTAAGTTTCTGTGAAAGTAATTAAGGTATTCGAGGGGCGTAAAAGTATTCGTGTCTATGTTTGTTGGTGGGATGTCTGTGAAAGTAATTAAGGTAGTGTGAGTACGGATGAGGGGTGTGAAGGGCTGTAAGTTATATATTTTGGTTGGACGTGGTTACGTAGGGTATATGATCTGTTATACAACTATGCGTGGTGAGTGTAGTGATGTATAAACTGTCAAGGGCGGGGTGTGATGGGTCGTGGTTATACTCGACGACTCATGGGTAGAGGTGTAGATGGTTACTATCATCTGAACAGTGTGATAGTAGTGTCTAAGTGAAAGTAAAGGGTGGTATGTTCATAGTAGCTTATTCACTACCATCATTACAAAGGAAATCTTATAAAGTAGATATAATGGGTTTTATTTGGTGGTAAAAGGTGGGTACCAGGTATTAGTGGTCAACTAGGAGTGGTCGATATAGGGGTGGTCATAAATGTAATAAGATAAGAGGTGTTATGTTCGCAGTTACACACTGGTCAACCAGTGGTCAAGCAGTGGTCAAGTAATGGTCAAGTAGTCAAGTAAGGAAATTTTAGGGAAAAGTGATTTTAACGATATGGTGGTGATTAAAGAGTGGTAAATTAGTGGTCAAGCAGTGGTCAAGCAGTGGTCAAGCAGTGGTCAAGTAAGGAAATTTTAGGGGAAGTGATTGTAATGATATGGTGATGATTAAAGAGTGGTAAATTAGTGGTCAAGCAGTGGTCAAGTAATGGTCAAGTAGTCAAGTAAGGAAATTTTAGGGAAAAGTGATTGTAACGATATGTTGGTGATTAAAGAGTGGTAAATTAGTGGTCAAGCAGTGGTCAAGCAGTGGTCAAGTAAGGAAATTTTAGGGGGAAAGTGATTGTAATGATATGGTGATGATTAAAGAGTGGTAAATTAGTGGTCAAGCAGTTGTCAAGCAGTGGTCACGCAATGGTCAAGTAGTCAAGTAAGGAGATTTTAGGGAAAAGTGATTGTAACGAGATGTTGGTGATTAAAGAGTGGTAAATTAGTGGTCAAGCAAGGAAAGTTTAGGGGGAAAGTGATTGTAATGATATGGTGAAGCTTAAAGGGTGGTAAATTAGTGGTCAAGCAGTGGTCAAGTGAGGAACATTTTAGCGGAAAGTAGTTGTAGCGACATTGTGATGCTTAAAGGATGATAAATTAGTGGTCAAGTAGTGATCAAGTAGTGGTCAAGTAGTGGTCAAGTGGTCGAGTGACCACTTAAATTGTAGAGGACGATGTACCTAAGATTATGGTAGTGGTTAAAGTGTTCGATGAAGTGGTCAAGCAGTGGTCAAGCAGTGGTCAAGTAGTCGAGTGACCACTTAAATTGTAGGGGAAAGTACGTATAGTGCAATGGTGGTGGGTAAAGTGAGGAAGAATCAATAGTAGTGATAATAGTACTACCAATATTAGCGATAAGAATATTAGCTGGTGCGTTGTTAGAGATACAAGTATCTTTTTGTGGGGTGTGTAAAAATCATACAAAGAGGGTCATACAAACACAAAGACCGCCAAGTACACACATGTACACACTTGATACATTTGTACATACAGACATACACATAAAGACAGACAACCACAAAGACACACCCATACCATTACTACTGTCATCACAACTATACACAAGTACAGACACACTCATCCATACAAAAGAACACTCAAAGACAAATACAAAGACAGCCAAGTACACACACATACACACCCATCGCCTAGGATTACTACTGTCATCACAACTATACTCAAGTAAACACCCATAAACAAATACACAAGAACACTCAAAGACAAACACAAAGACAACCATACACAGACAACCCATACCATTACTACTGTCACTATCAACAGATATACATATGTGCAGAGACAGCACAGACACACTCGTACCATTACAACTGTCATCACAACTATACACAAGTACAGACACACTCACCCATAATCAATTACCAATTACACAAATACACACCTACAAACAAAAACACACAAAGACACAGACACACTTGTACATACAGACACAGAAGTACAGACAATCCATACTGTCACACGTTTTCTTGATGATAATATCACGAAGTTCTTACGATGATACTGTTCATGATATTGACGATAAGTTTTTGTGTGATGGTCGTTGTCTAGGTAACGATGTTCATGGTGTGTCACTTGAGATATTTAACTGACTCTTAATCCAACTCACCCCCGCAGTGCATCTTAACCAGGCACTAAACAAGATTCCGTTGGCGCACATAATCCTTTATTACAGAAATAAGACGGACAAACGGAACAGGTTTATACATCCAGAAACATAACGTAATCCATAGAATATAAATATCCTCCTCACAATTTAACCAGCACACATCAATGCCTTCTCACGGCCGGCTTCTAATCTCAATCCACAAGACAGGTAATCCAGCTACTATCCACGGCTGGGTCTCCCACAATACAACCCACACATTGGGTTGGAGCCACTGCTCAACTATAGAACCCACTCTGGGTTTAGGCCTACACTCAATACAGAACCCACTCTGGGTTCAGGCCTGTCTTCACAACTAGAAGAACAACACAACACGGAGCTCTCTCTTAAACGACCTGACCCGCAGTCGGTCTCTTCTCTCACTGCCTTTCCAGTCTCTTGACTTCACACAACACACAACTGTCTTTCGACCCATCCCCCTTGGGGCCTTCCCCTCATATCCGCCCCATTATTTCTGAGGGTTGATTGTTTTCCTCGTAGCCAGGTCACTCACCTTACTGTCTCCCACTCTCATCTCCATTCTTCCTCATGCCCGGTCACTCACCTCAATGTCAGTGACCCAGGCTTATGTCACATACTATTACTACTGTCATCACAACTATACACAAGTACACACAGACACACTCACCCATACACAAAAACACTCAAAGACAAATACAAAGACAACCAAACACACACGCACGTACTCACGTACAGATTCAGAAGTACAGACAAACCATACCATTACTACTGTCACAACAACAGCTATACACAACTACACAACCATAATCAAATACACAAAGAGGGCCACACAAACCATTACTACTGGTACCACAACCACTACAGATACACTCATCTATCTATAAACAAATGCATAAACAAAACGTGTCCTACAAGAATATCACAAACCACATACCCTTTTTGGTAAAGAACGCGGATGTCCGAGACATCCCCTACGTCATCAACGCCATATGCAAAAGTCTTTAAGTGGTAGCATGAGTCATCGGTTTGTAGGGAAGCAGGCTGGTGTGATATTAGCTTGTCTTAAAAAACTCCACATCAGCTATGTAGGGTCGTGTGCAGAAACAGTGTATAAAATAGACGGCGTCTCTTGTGAGCTCAGTACTTGGGTATCTACAGAGTTATTTTTGTGAAACCTGCTGTTGTAAGTCGCTTAGTGTAGTAAGCAGATATTGTTCACGTGCTGACTTGGCTAGCTACAGCAGTGAAACATGTTGGTGTGAGCCTTATTCGTTTCGTCGGCATCTGATAAAACAGTGAAACATATATTGTATACATCAGAACTTTTTCGCGGTTGTAAAAAGCGAAAGTGTGTCTTATGACCAGTTTATCAATATGACCACCAGATCTACTTTCACGTGTTCAGTGTGCGACAAAGCCTATTGTGATAACCTTAATCACCACACATACGGTACGAAACCACACTTATGTCATATCTGTGGACAACTTTTCAACAGAAAAGGCAATCTACAAAGACACATGCGAACACAGCATCACCACCTATGAATACAACAAACACTACAACACCAGAGACGACAGCACCACCTGTATATTTACACCAGCCTCGTAGTGTAAGTCAAGTACCAGACTGCCACCACTGTGACTTCAATGATAACCGTACCCGCTACAATGGGAACATTCACAATGATTATCCCTGTCAGGTACGTGACAATCTATACAATTCGAACCTACAACGTTACTTACATCACCAGACACCACGAGAAAGGATGACACCCTTAGACACCCTGGCAACAAGTCCACTCATAGTAGCAGAGGATATCCAACCAAATGATAGAGACAGCTTGGCAGCCCTTAAGGCGTACTGCAAGGACCTCTCGATTATGCTACACCAATCAAGTGGTAGTATTAGAAAAAAGTGTCGACCACCGCTACCGGGTGGTTTTGGTATGATAAAAAGAAGTATTCAGATATCTTGTATGATATCTCATGTGTGATGACTTCGACAATAACAACAGTGTTGTTTTACTCAATCAAGCTATATCAGTCAACTGTATACTCAAAAATGAAGATCACTAAGCCAGAACTTTTTGGTTTTTCACTAATCATGTATGTCATTGATTTTTTTCTTATGATATATATCTAAACTGTTTTTCACTAATCGTGTATGTCATTGATTTTTTTCTTATGATATATATCTAAACTGTTTTTCACTAATCATGTATGTCATTGATTTTTTCTTATGATATATCACTAAACTGTTTTGATGAATATGTTGTGAACACACATATTTTGGTGATAAAAATATTGAAATCAAGATTTTTGTTTTGTTGATTTTCTTTAGTGGGTTGTTTTCATGACGTTGTCCTCTTCTTATCGGAGAGGGGATGAACAGAGACACATACAGACATGCACAGAGACATTTTATACAGACATGAACAAACTCGGGGGAAAAGTTATGGCAAATACAGAAATATTTCAGTCAAATGTATGAAAAGTAGGAAACTTTGCTAACCAAATACGGGAAGATACTGACCAAAATATGAAATGTCTCGGCCAAATTTATGAAAAGTATGACAATATGATTACCAAATGGGAAGAGACTTTCAATCAAATTTATAAATATTTCAACTAAACTTATAAAAACTAGGAAAATTTGTCAACCAAAAGGGAAAAGGTCAACCAAATACTGAAATATCTCAACCAAAACTTATAAAAATATCATCAATTCTTATAAAAAATAGAAAAATGCGTCAGACAAATCGAAAAATGTTGGCCAAATACAGATATAACTCGAACAAACTTATAAAAAGATAGGAAAAAATATTACCCAACACAACTAAAATGTTGACCAAAGTTATAAATAGCACATCCAAACTTATGAACAGTAGGAAACTTTGTTAACCTTATAAAAAGTAGGAATATTTGTCAAACAAAGCGAAGCAAGTAAAGACATATTTCAATCAAACTTATAAACGTGTCATCCAAAGTGATAAAAACTGGGAAAATATGTCAGTCAGTCTAAGAAATAGCTATGGAAAAGTAAGAACTATGTCGACCAAACTAAGGCAAAGGTGTTACCAAAATTACGAAAAATGTAACTTCTGTAGTTATCTCATACGTGTCTTGAACTTTTATCTGAAAACCCGTTATCAATGTCACCACTTTCTCGATTTTACATTACCGAAACCTCCAACTTCACCGTATCTGCTACAGAAACCCTTATACAGACTAAGCACTCATCTCTCCACACTCTTGGTTTCTTTCTAACACAAACTGGTCACATCAACAAGAACTTCAAACCTCCATTGTACACGTGGTCCATTGAAACAGACATAACAACATTTATGGTAAGGTCGTCTATGGTTCCAACTAGTATAGTTTCTGTATCATCTAGGTATTCATCATCACGGAACCATTTCCCATGGCTGCCAGCTTCAACTTTCCATACCACAATGTCTGCTACACTATCCTTTCATTGTTCCAGCTTTCAACTATACAACGGTTTTTTTTCTCGAAGTCTGCCTAAAATAACATTTCTTAGGGTGTCCACTCCTAGCTCACTTTACCATTTCACATCTGCAATAACGACAAGTCTGCAAGCAACCACCACTGTCTGTTATAAATTCGGCCTTTCTTAAAAACACGCCTACCTTAGTGAACTCATGAATACCAGCTACCACATCTTCTAACCGACTTTCAATGTTTCATAACAAATAACACTAACATTCTTTTTGATTACAGAACAATATAATTTCTGGTGACTAGGCAGATTTTCCAACCTAATGGAGGTAAAGCATCAGTCCCCCTAACATACTAAGCGCTATTCTAGACAACGAATACGGTCATCGATCAGCACCCCTAAGAAGAACTTGAAAAAAACAACAGAGATTGGGTTCCTGAGACGAATTATTTGAATTCGTTGGACTACCACAGTAATTAATGATGAACGCCTAAGGAAAATAGAGCATTATATACACCAAACACAACAAACTCTTTCTTACTAACCCTAACCCTAATTATACATCATTTAACCCTAACCTAACCCCTAACCCTAACGATTCACCAAACACAACAAACTCTTTCTGTAAGAGACATAGACACAAACCACTGTTAGAAAGCGAAAAAGTTAAATTTTAATTAACACTTAAAAATAATAAATCGTAATTTTATTGCGCAAAATGTAAGCTCGATATAGTCCTATACATAACCTATACCTATACCTATACTTAGTCTATATCTGTATATTAAGTGAAGCGAAATAAAATTGCGATTTATTATTTTTAAGTGTTAATTAAAATTTAACTTTTTCGCTTTCTAACAGTGGTTTGTGTCTATGTCTCTTACAGAAAGAGTTTGTTGTGTTTGGTGAATCGTTAGGGTTAGGGTTAGGGGTTAGGTTAGGGTTAAATGATGTATAATTAGGGTTAGGGTTAGTAAGAAAGAGTTTGTTGTGTTTGGTGTATATAATGCTCTATTTTCCTTAGGCGTTCATCATTAATTACTGTGGTAGTCCAACGAATTCAAATAATTCGTCTCAGGAACCCAATCTCTGTTGTTTTTTCAAGTTCTTCTTAGGGGTGCTGATCGATGACCGTATTCGTTGTCTAGAATAGCGCCTAGTAGGTTAGGGGGACAGATGCTTTACCTCCATTAGGTTGGAAAATCTGCCTAGTCACCAGAAATTATATTGTTCTGTAATCAAAAAGAATGTTAGTGTTATTTGTTATGAAACATTGAAAGTCGGTTAGAAGATGTGGTAGCTGGTATTCATGAGTTCACTAAGGTAGGCGTGTTTTTAAGAAAGGCCGAATTTATAACAGACAGTGGTGGTTGCTTGCAGACTTGTCGTTATTGCAGATGTGAAATGGTAAAGTGAGCTAGGAGTGGACACCCTAAGAAATGTTATTTTAGGCAGACTTCGAGAAAAAAAACCGTTGTATAGTTGAAAGCTGGAACAATGAAAGGATAATGTAGCAGACATTGTGGTATGGAAAGTTGAAACTGGCAGCCATGGGAAATGGTTCCGTGATGATGAATACCTAGATGATACAGAAACTATACTAGTTGGAACCATAGACGACCTTACCATAAATGTTGATATGTCTGTTTCAATGGACCACGTGTACAATGGAGATTTGAAGTTCTTGTTGATGTGACCAGTTTGTGTTAGAAAGAAACCAAGAGTGTGGAGAGATGAGTGCTTAGTCTGTATAAGGGTTTCTGTAGCAGATACGGTGAAGTTGGAGGTTTCGGTAATGTAAAATCGAGAAAGTGGTGACATTGATAACGGGTTTTCAGATAAAAGTTCAAGACACGTATGAGATAACTACAGAAGTTACATTTTTCCTAATTTTGGTAACACCTTTGCCTTAGTTTGGTCGACATAGTTCTTACTTTTCCATAGCTATTTCTTAGACTGACTGACAGATTTTCCTAGTTTTTATCACTTTGGATGACACGTTTATAAGTTTGATTGAAATATGTCTTTACTTGCTTCGCTTTGTTTGACAAATATTCCTACTTTTTATAAGGTTAACAAAGTTTCCTACTGTTCATAAGTTTGGATGTGCTATTTATAACTTTGGTCAACATTTTAGTTGTGTTGGGTAATATTTTTTCCTATCTTTTTATAAGTTTGTTCGAGTTATATCTGTATTTGGCCAACATTTTTCGATTTGTCTGACGCATTTTTCTATTTTTTATAAGAATTGATGATATTTTTATAAGTTTTGGTTGAGATATTTCAGTATTTGGTTGACCTTTTCCCTTTTGGTTGACAAATTTTCCTAGTTTTTATAAGTTTAGTTGAAATATTTATAAATTTGATTGAAAGTCTCTTCCCATTTGGTAATCATATTGTCATACTTTTCATAAATTTGGCCGAGACATTTCATATTTTGGTCAGTATCTTCCCGTATTTGGTTAGCAAAGTTTCCTACTTTTCATACATTTGACTGAAATATTTCTGTATTTGCCATAACTTTTCCCCCGAGTTTGTTCATGTCTGTATAAAATGTCTCTGTGCATGTCTGTATGTGTCTCTGTTCATCCCCTCTCCGATAAGAAGAGGACAACGTCATGAAAACAACCCACTAAAGAAAATCAACAAAACAAAAATCTTGATTTCAATATTTTTATCACCAAAATATGTGTGTTCACAACATATTCATCAAAACAGTTTAGTGATATATCATAAGAAAAAATCAATGACATACATGATTAGTGAAAAACAGTTTAGATATATATCATAAGAAAAAAATCAATGACATACACGATTAGTGAAAAACAGTTTAGATATATATCATAAGAAAAAAAATCAATGACATACATGATTAGTGAAAAACCAAAAAGTTCTGGCTTAGTGATCTTCATTTTTGAGTATACAGTTGACTGATATAGCTTGATTGAGTAAAACAACACTGTTGTTATTGTCGAAGTCATCACACATGAGATATCATACAAGATATCTGAATACTTCTTTTTATCATACCAAAACCACCCGGTAGCGGTGGTCGACACTTTTTTCTAATACTACCACTTGATTGGGTAGCATAATCGAGAGGTCCTTGCAGTACGCCTTAAGGGCTGCCAAGCTGTCTCTATCATTTGGTTGGATATCCTCTGCTACTATGAGTGGACTTGTTGCCAGGGTGTCTAAGGGTGTCATCCTTTCTCGTGGTGTCTGGTGATGTAAGTAACGTTGTAGGTTCGAATTGTATAGATTGTCACGTACCTGACAGGGATAATCATTGTGAATGTTCCCATTGTAGCGGGTACGGTTATCATTGAAGTCACAGTGGTGGCAGTCTGGTACTTGACTTACACTACGAGGCTGGTGTAAATATACAGGTGGTGCTGTCGTCTCTGGTGTTGTAGTGTTTGTTGTATTCATAGGTGGGTGATGCTGTGTTCGCATGTGTCTTTGTAGATTGCCTTTTCTGTTGAAAAGTTGTCCACAGATATGACATAAGTGTGGTTTCGTACCGTATATGTGGTGATTAAGGTTATCACAATAGGCTTTGTCGCACACTGAACACGTGAAAGTAGATCTGGTGGTCATATTGATAAACTGGTCATAAGACACACTTTCGCTTTTTACAACCGCGAAAAAGTTCTGATGTATACAATATATGTTTCACTGTTTTATCAGATGCCGACGAAACGAATAAGGCTCACACCAACTGTTTCACTGCTGTAGCTAGCCAAGTCAGCACGTGAACAATATCTGCTTACTACACTAAGCGACTTACAACAGCAGGTTTCACAAAAATAACTCTGTAGATACCCAAGTCAGCCGTGAACTGGTACTGAGCTCACAAGAGACGCCGTCTATTTTATACACTGGTTCTGCACACGACCCTACATAGCTGATGTGGGAGTTTTTGAAGACAAGCTATTCTCACGCCCGCCTGCTTCCCTACAAACCGATGACTCATGCTACCACTTAATGACTTTTGCATATGGCGTTGATGACGTAGGGGCTGTCTCGGACATCCGCGTTCTTTACCAAAAAGGGTATGTGGTTTGTGATATTCTTGTAGGGACACGTTTTGTTTATGTATTTGTTTATAGGTGAGTGTATCTGTAGTGGTTGTGGTACCAGTAGTAATGGTTTGTGTGGCCCTCTTTGTGTATTTGATTATGGTTGTGTAGTTGTGTATAGCTGTTGTTGTGACAGTAGTAATGGTATGGTTTGTCTGTACTTCTGAATCTGTACGTGAGTACGTGTGTGTGTGTGTTTGGTTGTCTTTGTATTTGTCTTTGAGTGTTCTTGTGTATGGGTGAGTGTGTCTGTGTGTACTTGTGTATAGTTGTGATGACAGTAGTAATAGTATGGATTGTCTGTACTTCTGTGTCTGTATGTACAAGTGTGTCTGTGTCTTTGTGTGTTTTTGTTTGTAGGTGTGTATTTGTGTAATTGATTATGGGTGAGTGTGTCTGTACTTGTGTATAGTTGTGATGACAGTAGTAATGGTACGACTGTCTGTGCTGTCTCTGCACATGTGTATATCTGTTGATAGTGACAGTAGTAATGGTATGGGTTGTCTGTGTATGGTTGTCTTTGTGTTTGTCTTTGAGTGTTCTTGTGTATTTGTTTATGGGTGTGTACTTTTGTATAGTTGTGATGACAGTAGTAATCGTAGGCGATGGGTGTGTATGTGTGTGTACTTGGCTGTCTTTGTATTTGTCTTTGAGTGTTCTTGTGTATGGGTGAGTGTGTCTGTACTTGTGTATAGTTGTGATGATGGTATGGGTGTGTCTTTGTGGTTGTCTGTCTTTATGTGTATGTCTGTATGTACAAATGTATCAAGTGTGTACATGTGTGTACTTGGCTGTCTTTGTGTTTGTATGACCCTCTTTGTATGATTTTTACACACCCCACAAAAAAGATACTTGTATCTCTAACAACGCACCAGCTAATATTCTTATCGCTAATATTGGTAGTACTATTATCACTACTATTGATTCTTCCTCACTTTACCCACCACCATTGCACTATACGTACTTTCCCCTACAATTTAAGTGGTCACTCGACTACTTGACCACTGCTTGACCACTGCTTGACCACGTCATCGATCACTTTAACCACTACCATAATCTTAGGCACATCGTCCTCTACAATTTAAGTGGTCACTCGACCACTTGACCACTACTTGACCACTACCTACTTGACCACTAATTTACCACCCTTTAAGCATCACCATAGTCGCTACAATCACTTTTCCCCTAAAATTTATTCACTTGACCACTTGACCACTGCTTGACCACTAATTTACCACTCTTTAATCATCACCATATCATTACAATCACTTTTCCCTAAAATTTCCTCTAAATTTTCCTCACTTAACAATCGCTTAACCATGCTTGACCCTACTTGACCACTAATTACCACTCTTAACATCACCATAGCATTAACACTCTTTACCTCAAATTTCATTACTTGACACTTCCTGACCCATGCTTGACCACTAATTTTCACCCTTTATTCATCAACATATCATTACAATCACTTTTCCCTAAAATTTTCCCTTACGTACTTGACCACCACTTGACCACTGCTTGACCACTGCTTGACCACTAATTTACCACTCTTTAATCATCACCATATCATTACAATCACTTTTCCCCCTAAAATTTCCTTACTTGACCACTGCTTGACCACTAATTTACCACTCTTTAATCACCAACATATCGTTACAATCACTTTTCCCTAAAATTTCCTTACTTGACTACTTGACCATTACTTGACCACTGCTTGACCACTGCTTGACCACTAATTTACCACTCTTTAATCATCACCATATCATTACAATCACTTTCCCCTAAAATTTCCTTGCTTGACCACTAATTTACCACTCTTTAATCACCACCATATAGTTAAAATCACTTTTCCCTAAAATTTCCTTACTTGACTACTTGACCATTACTTGACCACTGCTTGACCACTGGTTGACCAGTGTGTAACTGCGAACATAACACCTCTTATCTTATTACATTTATTACTACCCCTATATCGACCACTCCTAGTTGACCACTAATACCCGGTACCCACCCCTTACCACCAAATAAATCCCATTACATCTACTTTATAAGATTTCCTTTGTAATGATGGTAGTGAATAAGCTACTATGAACATACCACCCTTTACTTTCACTTAGACACTACTATCACACTGTTCAGATGATAGTAACCATCTACACCTCTACCCATGAGTCGTCGAGTATAACCACGACCCATCACACCCCGCCCTTGGCAGTTTATACATCACTACACTCACCACGCATAGTTGTATAACAGATCCTATACCCTACGTAACCACGTCCAACCAAAATATATAACTTACAGCCCTTCACACCCCTCATCCGTACTCACACTACCTTAATTACTTTCACAGACATCCCACCAACCAACATAGACACGAATACTTTTACGCCCCTCGAATACCTTAATTACTTTCACAGAAACTTACCAGCCTAAAAAAGTCATAGACCCGCGATTTTCCCACACGCCGCCGGGAGTTTTACCCAGTCGGCAAAAAACCTTCATAAAACTATCAGCGGCCAGCCGCGTCCCCAAAAATGTGTGGATGCGCGCCATACATTACTACTGGAGGGTACTGATCAGAGAGTTGCTTTTTTGCAGATGATGCTGCAATTACGACGCGCTCTGAGGAAGAATTACAACGTTAAGTATCTGCATTCTCCAATACTTGTTCTGCATTTGGTTTAAAAATTAGCAAAAAGAGGACACAGATTATGTCCCAAGTGCACAAGGGGTACCATCAATCTTTATTGACAACGCTGAATTGGAGATAGTAGACCATTTTACATATCTAGGATCAGTGGTAAATAGCAAATTATCCCTAGATAAGCAAATCAACATCAGGATCGGAAAGGCAGCAACAACAATGAGCAGGTTAACAAAAAGAGTCTTGGAGAACAGGAAGCTTACTGCCAAAACAAAAGTTCTTGTCTATCAAGCCTGTGTTCCTAGTACCCTTCTTTATGACAGTGAAGCCTGGTCAACTTACTCACATCAAGAGAAACGTTTAAACAGCTTTCATATGCCGTGTCTGCGAAGAATTCTTGGTATTAAGTGGCAAGACAAAATCACAAATACTGAAGTATTGGAAAGATCAGGTTGTGTGACAGTTTATTCCATGCTCAGTCTTCGTAGACTTAGATGAATAGGACATCTTAGGAGGATGGATGATGGTAGAATACCAACGGACATCTTTTTTGGTGAATTACAGATGGGTAAGAGATCTCAGGGTCGGCCTCTACTACGATACAAAGGTGTGTGTAAGCGGGACATGATTGATACAGGCATTGATAATGCACATTGAGAGCAAGACGCCGCTGAACGTGTTGCATGGAGGGCAAATATCAGAAATGGAATAAAGACAAAGGAGAAAATGATTGCAGATAAGTCACACACCGAGCTTGCGAGACGTAAGATAATGCATGATTGTGGAAATGACCATGTGTTCACATGCATCCACCGTGGACGAACATTTACAGCGCGAAGTGGCCTTATCAGTCACATTCGCTGCCGCCATGGGCTATAGTTATTATGCCTTTTTGAAGCACAATGTAACAAACTATCGTCAGTCAAGACGGCAAGGTGCCAATAAATGATGCAAGTCTTCAAATTGCCGCCCCTCCTTCGCTGCTAATTCGCCTCCTGATGCGGCCGCCTCTCTATATCATAGCATGAATAAAATTGGGTGGAACTGCAGTAAAGCTGTGAAATTGTAAACAATATAAAATAACACAAACACAAAGTAGTGCAGCTTTACATAAAAGATTTACGACACATACAGGACGTTGTGGCGATTAGCCTTCATCAGCAAACAAACACATTCACAAACACAACATATAGTCAAGGAGATCTCCTGTGACTACACAGATCGGAATTGTGAGGTAAGTAATAACATTTTTTTCCAATTCTCATTTTCTCTTCATTGCTTTCATTGTTTCATCCTTTTGTTCTTTTCGTCCTGTCGTCACCTTTTGGTGTAGTCACAGGAGATCTCCTTGACTATATGTTGTGTTTGTGAATGTGTTTGTTTGCTGATGAAGGCTAATCGCCGCAACGTCCTTTATGTGTCGTGAATCTGTTATGTAAAGCTGCACTACTTTGTGTCATTTTATATTGTTTATATTATAGCATGGCACGGCGCGGCCCTGTCAATAGACAATTCTTTGTTGCTTGATCACTTTTTTTCCCCCATTGAAGCCGTTCACTGAACCAGAACGCAGACAGATTACAGATAATTGGAATAGTAAATCCTGGCCAGTGACATGGATCGATTGTTTTGGACTTTGTAGATGTGAGGGTCAGTATTCCTAGTTATTAAATGTGTGCGAATTCTTCTTGAGCACTTCATGGAACAATGCGAAAGTGAAAAGAATATTTTCTTTCGTGAATGTTTAGCACAAAGAGGGCCCAAATCGCTTCCGAGTGCCAATAGTTTAAGAAATAATTAAATGTGTATTTAATTATCGAATGAGTTGCCATGAGTTGTATAATTAAGACAGCCAGCGGGGATATTTATTCTCCAAGGCTTTGAAACCAAACAAATATCAGATGTAGCCGATGCAGGAGTGAGTGAGGAACATTAAGGTAAGCAATCAGAAAGTATTAACAGACGCCAAATAATAAAGTTTAATTATAAAATGTGATTTCGTTTCTTAATGTTATGTTTATTATTATTAATGTTAAGATGTGACAGTATAATTTTTGTAATAGTTTTGATTCTTCTGATGCTTAAGACTTAAGATAAATGATCCGGTTTCTCAGTTTCACGTGCTGGCACCACTAGACTATCAGAAGGGAATCGGTGGAGAGACTGGGCAATGCTCATGTCTAGCGAAACATGAGTCTAGCATGAGTGGCTTCTGAGAGAGAGAGAGAGAGAGAGAGAGAGAGAGAGAGAGAGAGAGAGAGAGAGAGAGAGAGAGAGAGAGAGAGAGAGAGGGGGGGGGGAAGGGGCGAGGGGAGCGTAGTATGTGTGGAATAGCTCGAGTGTACTGGTATTGATTATTACATTATATGTATGTCTGTCTGTTTATCTGTCTGTCTGTGGGTGTATGTGTCTGTCTATTTGTCTGTGCATGCGTGAGTGCATGTGTTATCGCGTAAGTGGATGTGCGTGCGTGTGTGTGTGTGTGTGTGCGTGTGCGTGCATGCATGCATGGCGAGAGAGACAGAGAGACAGAAGTGTACCTAGTCCAAGTCTACCCAGTGACATTCTCCGTACCCACCCGTCGACTACCAATCGCTCTATACACATTTAGAGTTACACTATATATCTAACACGCCTCAAAGCATACAAAAGGCGACCTTGACTTTGACCAGGTTCTCAGCACTAGAGTGGTCATTGATGAATTCGAATTAACATCGAGGGGGATTCTAAAAGTATACCTGGGCAGCCCCAGCCAAATCTGGATTCCGGGAAATGTCGAACGTATAGAACGGACGGTGTGATACTGACTCGTGACCCCTCAAGTGCCGATATTTGTTTGTTTGCATATCCTATTTACAGGACATTGCAGTCAATGCCATCATTTTCCCCATGCTGTTGATATCTAGGCAAGTTTTACGTTCAGTAGTTTGCTATTGCTTTCTGAACGACCGGCTCACATAATTTCTGTAAGAAACTAACATGACGCGATCCGCTGCCGAAAATCGCGCAGTTGTATTTCGTACGTGGGTATACGGGATTATGATTAGCGTCCTTAACCCCGTCGCCACGAAGACTGGCAAATGCCGATTGGTCTATTAACATATATGAATACCACCATAGGGCTTATTTCGATTGGCATCAGGGCGGTTTCGAATGTTTAAAATTGACCTGTTTCCCCATACCACACCAGCCTACAATGTGTACCAGCAAAAGCCTTGGGAAGGAAACGCGGCCGGCGTAATACCAACAGCACCATCCACTGTGTGACATTTGGTCTAGACAACATACGGATCTAGCTATATTTGCCCACTGCACCTTAGGGATGTGAAATGGACCTATACTTTAACTTTACTTGCCACATGCCCTTCATGCCTCAAGACAAAGTCGGTACTGATGTTTCCTCCACAGATTTGAGGCATTTCGTTGTCAACAAACTCCAACCCAATGCCCGGTGGGGGTGGGGTTGTCGTGGGGTTATAGAAACGCCTTCGGCATACCATACCAATTAGACCGTGACCGAACGGGCTAGATTTTCGAATATTTACTTCAGATTAGAACAAGAATAGTCGCGGCACAAGTAGCGTTGTCCAAGTTGGAAACGTTACTCCCCAATAAAAAGCTGCCAATGGCAATGAGAACAAGAGTGTTACCGTGGTATATTGAACCTATGTTGTTGTATACATGCGGAACATGGACAAAAAGTATATACGCCGAGAAACATATAATGGCGGCTGAAATGTGGTTTCTGGGGAAACGCAAAACAACACCATGGAAAGACTGGAGGGATGAGATGGGGGAGGGATGAGATGGGGGAGGGGTGAGAGAGGAGGATGAGACAATCCATCAAAAAACAAATGAAAAATCGTAAATTGATTTGAGAAATTAGTTGTAGACGGTCAAGAAAAATACCTTGACGGCTTGACCGCATGGCATAATCTAGACAAGTACACGGACCTAATCGAAGACTAGTGATGGCATGAGGGGGCCAGTCATGACCAACCACGCCTATCCACGTGGCACATGATGATAACTACACAAGTCTGACACTTACTAACAACAACGATCGGTGAGCTTTGTTAAGTTAAGAAACCTTTATCACAAATGTCCACACTACCTGGTCGGTGTGAAATTATAAACGTGCGAATAACAGTTTTTTGTAAGAATAGAACTAGCGGTTGGTGGAATAGGATCGATATATCGATCTTTGTTCTACCTATAGCCTTTAGTTGCCATTATATACACGCAAAGAGTATATATAGACCACCTTTGTATTGCTGTCTTTGTTAAGGAACTGTGCACCAGAAATCCACAGGCAGGATCAGACAGGTCTGTTTAATCTCTCCAGAATCGAGTGTTTCGCTGCCAGCTCGAGTCCCGTATTCCGTACTCGTGTATCTCCAGGACAGGAGTAGATAAACCATGTCCCAGGTAAGGTACTTTCCAACATGCGTCTAATCACTGACGGCTTGCGTTCATTCTGTACTATAAATAGTTCATAATCATAGGCACATGTATAGTTTGCGTTCATAGAAGCTGAGGAAAGAATTAGAGACTAGAGATAGTTATGTGTAATTAAATATTTAGACAAACGTTAACTCTAAAATTATCACACACGTGCGTCCTCCAACGTCGTCGAGGGTGTGAAGCTTGAATCGACATTGCCCGGGAAGGTTAACCCGGTCAACAAATGCCCGCAGAAGTCGGATGTGTCGGCCTAACGGCGCAAGAACGCAGCTCTGCTGTAAACAGGCACAACGCATTCACATCCGATAAAAAAAACAACTCCGGATGAACGCAGAAGAAGAAGAAGAAAAGAAGAAGAAGAAGAAGAAGAAGAAGAAGAAGAAGAAGAAGAAGAAGAAGAAGAAGAAGAAGAAGAAGAAGAAGAAGAAGAAGAAGAAGAAGAAGAAGAATCCACATTGTTGTATTGCTTTCTGCTACCGCGGTATATCCCCTGCAACAGAGATTATCCCGCATGTCTTCATTATAATGATAGAAAACTTGTCTGGAAGCACTTTCCTGCCATGGTTCTGTGATGTTATTACGCCGTCATATTATGTAGGTCTGAGAGCAAGGAGGAATAGGTGGTCAGTCTCTCCCTCATAATGACAATGCTTAGTAATCTATTCAGAGGAGCGGGTATCTGATCGGTTCTTGTTATTGTTGTTTTTGTTGGTGCTGCCGTTGTAGAACTCTGTGAATTCTAGTTGCTTATTCTCATACACGGCCGTGTGTTACCAAAGCCATAAGGGAAGCAAACAATAGTAGCACTCTAACCTAATGTGCATGTCGTAAAAGGCGGGAAAGAAGAGCTGGCGTGAGACTGGCTGCCTTTTTCTGTTGAAAACTTTAGCTTCGAAATCCTACCAATCATGAACAAGTCGACAAAGAGCTTGGGTGAGCGGTCTGAGGACCGATGCTTCATTGGGAAATGAAGTAATGAAGAAGAAGGAATTCAAGCACGGTTTTCAGAATTGGGGACTAGTTGGTGACTTGGTTCCTTCCACGTAAGTAAGCAACATCTTGATTCCGAACATGCTCCTGATCTCACCTCTACAAACTCGACACTCCGACCGTGGCACATCCACACCTCTGCATATCAGCAGTGCTAATAGGAAACTGTCTCTCAATGAGGAGATCCGAATTGTTATCCCCCGCAAGACAATGGATAATAGCGCTTTCGTTCTGACAGGCAGGGTATGAATAAATGACGAGTACACACACTGGAGAAAACAACAATGCATTACAAATGAGAATTGTCAAATGTTATGCATATTATACACTACTATATGGCGAAAAAGCTTGGACAAAGAACAAGCAAGTAGCAAGTCGAATAGAGGCCCTGTGGATGTGTATACACATAGGAATAAGTTGGATTTCATGAAAACAAAAACCAATACAGAGGTTCTAGAAAAAATTGGAAATAAGAAAAGAAGAGTTGGTGAATGAAATAAAGAAGATGCAAGTGAAATATTTTGGCCAAGTTAAAAGACATAACACCTTTATCAAAACCATACTAGAGGGTTAGGTTGAAGGCAAGCGAGCAAAATGAAGACAACGATGTGAGTAGGAAAATATCATCAAGAGATGGAAGAACAGCACAGTCTGACAGAATATACAATCAAGGCGAGAGATAAAAAGTGTTGGAGATCCATTATAGCCAACCCTCATTGTGGAGATGGTACCTGATTGAACTGAACGCACACCGATACGAAACAATACAAGTGCATACATATATGGAGTGAGCAGAATACCAAAAACTACAACTTACAATTCACCTAGTGAACTACTGTTGTCTCTATAAACGCCCATTTGCAATAAACAAACACTACTCCATGTCATCATCATAAAGTTCCCTGCAAGCTGGCGTAGGCGTTAATGTCTTTCCACAGATCTCGGTCTTTATTGTTCTGGATCAACTCTTGCTGATGATATTCCTCCATGCCACTCAATCCAGCCAGCAGCATTTCTCTTAGTCTGTCTTTGTTTCTCTTCCCATTTATCTTTCAGTCGTCACGATGTTCTTCAATGCCTATCATCTCATCGTATAACCAAACAAAAAAGTTGTGTGTCTCTTTCTTATTGTTGTATATAATATATAATGTTCTAGTTTCATTAATCTCTTTCAGGCAATCTTTGTTAGTTACTCTGGCAGTTCAAGGAATTTCCGAAATTCGCCCCAGAAAAGAAACATTATTAGTCTGTGGAGTTTCAACAGTTATTTATACGCAGCGCAAAGGAACATGAACATATAATGGAGATGGGAATTTGAGAACTGCGAGATGAATATGAATTTTTTCTAATAAACTACCCTAAAAACCCATCAGCCTTCTACTTAAGGTCATGACACACAACCTCCACAGCAGATGTGGCCTTCCACTCACCAGATTTAGATTGGAGTATTACGGACGTACATCACAGAGTCTTGATGCTTCCATCGTAGTACTCCTACATGGAATAATATGATGGCTATTTAACACTGCGTCTTGATTCTTTCATCGTGGCACCTCTACGTGGAATTCTACGCTAGTTAGCTTACACTGAGTCGTGGTGCTTCTATTGTGGTACATCCACGAGGAATTCTACGATAGTTAACTTACACTGAGTCTTGGTGCCTCCATTGTGGTACCCCTACGAGGAATTCTACGATAGTTAGCTTACACTGAGTCTTGGTGTTTCCATTGTGGTACATCTACGAGGAATTCTACGATAGTTAGCTTACACTGAGTCTTGGTGCTTCCATTGTGGTACATCTACGTGGAATTCTACAATAGTTAGCTTACACTGAGTCGTGGTGCTTCTATTGTGGTACATCCATGAGGAATTCTACGATAGTTAACTTACACTGAGTCTTGGTGCCTCCATTGTGGTACCCCTACGAGGAATTCTACGATATTGCTTACAGT